>JAMKQA010027766.1:0-24142 GCA_024699735.1 Posidonia australis
CCACATTGGTGCGCCCAGCTACCTCACAGATTTCTGGGTTCTGGCTTGCTAATAGGCTTGGGGCTAGGTTTAATGGCTGATCACATCCAAAGCAACATAAGGATACTCATTTCCGGGTTACCTCAAAATCGGGGTGTCTACACTATGCACACATTTTTGTGGCATAATTGTATGGAACACGATGCGTGTTATGAGTGAGGGTGACTACCACCAGTGGACGGGCTGCTAGTTGCACTGGTATGGCTAGCGGATACGAAACATGATGGTTTTGGGGTACTAGTGATTGAAAAGGTCGGGATTGTGGCCAAGCTAAGAGACAACTGGTGTAGGTGGCTGGGAGTATACGATAAGTGGCGCCACAATGTACTCCGGATCAGTAGTAGGATGAATCTTGCTAATTGACTCCTCGGAACCACCGAGGAAGGATCGATACAACTAATGCGGAAGCAGAAATGATACATCATGAATAAGATCGGTGGGACAAATAGGGGATGTGACGGAATCAAGAGGAAAGGTAGAATCGATCCAAGGGACCTGGTGCTCCTAGGGCTGAATGTTGTGGTAAAGGCTGGCTAACTACGTTGGGATGTGCTAGGGGTGCTTGCATGGTTGCTGATGCTGGAGATGGGCCTACCACCTACGTGCTAATCACGATGACCTTCTAGTCAATCAAGTCCTGGATAGCGTCCCTCAGTATGAGGCAATTGTTCATCAAGTGGCCAACGACTCGATGGAAATTGCAGAACGCATTTGTATTGTACCATGCAGTGAGTGGACTTGGTGGCGGGTGAATCTCAGGCAGCCTCAAAAGGGATGCAACTTTAGGGAACACCATACTCAATGGCTCCACTAAAAGGGTATAGTGGTGCCTGTCACGGTGTTGTCGCTTCGGTTGTGGATGTGCCAATGGTAAACGCATCCTAACCGATGAGGTAGGGTATACTGGAGTGGCACTGGGGGTGATATGTGATGCATGAGATGCTCTAGGTGTGGGTGTGGGTGCTTAAACTACTTGGCGCTGAGGAGGCAGATGGACATTTGCCGGTGTAGCAGGGGATCTAATGTAAGAGACTGTATTCTTGGAGAGATCCCGCTTCTTGGGTGGATTGGTGTTGTGGTTGTTGTTGTTGTTGCTCCTGCTAGTGCCCTTATGTGAGGAAGTGGCCTGTTTGGCAAATACAAAGAGTGCTAGAAAACTGCCGCCGCACAGAGAACTCTCAACATGGGCACCCACTCGAAGCAAAGCCAAAAAGGTGGTAACTTGTTGTATACTGAGTAGAGCCCCGACTGCTGGCTGTGCTCCTTGAATCACAATCTCAATAGACTCCTCATCGGAGGGTCTATCTTTGACCTGTGAAGCCAAGGATCACCATCGTCCGACAAACTCCCTAAATGTTTCTTAGGGCCTCTGCTTAACTGCGACCAAGTCCTCCCACTTCGGGACTAGGTCCAGGTTAAAGGAATACTGTTCAAGGAACGTTTGTGTAAGGTCGTCCCAAGTCTTGAAGGTGGCCATGTCGAGAGAAGTGAACCACTTCAATGTGGGCCCCGTAAGACTCTTCTGGAACAGGCGGATAAGCAGTCTCTCGTCAGCCTGAAGCTGGGCGAAGTCTCCGCAATAGGCATTGAGGTGTGAGATCAGGCAACCCCTACCATTATATTTCTCAAATTCTAGAATATGAAAATTTGGAAGGAGAGTCGCCTCTAAGAAATAACAGAGGTCCCAGAATTGGTAGGACCGACGGTCCCCACCCTACACTTGTTGGAGTGTTCACTCCAAATCGTTCACCCTCGTAAGGAGAGCGTTTGGAGCTACTGCGATCACCGATTGTGCAGTTGATGCGGGTGTCGCATACACCATATGGGTTGCCCCTAAGGGCTCCTTCAGATCCATCATTCCATCGTCTAGTGCTACGGTAAGATGGCCAGTGTACCCATGCATGGGTATTGTGGGTTGAGGTACAAAAGATGAGCCTTGTGTCTAGTATAAGGGTGAAGATAAGGCTAGCAGTGGTGCTACAAGAGATGCAGAATGTAGGAACAAGAGCTGTTGGACCGAAATGGTCCCGAGAACAATGCTCATGGCTAGCTATGCTCCCACCAGCCTAGATGGCTGGCCACCAGATAATGGAAATGCATGCTATGGTGGGGTTTGAGGCTGTGTTGCAGAAGGCAATGCTGATGCCCCTATTGTCGGGGATACAAGGGACAGAGACGGCTGTGGTGGTAGTGTGGAGGGTGAAATTTGTGGTCCTAGGGTTGGTTGCAAAGGCAACTCAAGAGTTGGGGAGGACAACCTGAAAACGATTGGAGCGCAAGTGCTAATCCCTGCAACTGTTGGGTGATGGCCAATATTTGTTGCAACTGCACGATCACAGGATCGCCATTTGTGGATCCAAAAGATAGGGTCAGAAAAGGAACAAATACGTCAGGAAACTAGAAACCCAATTGTCCAAACTGGAGAGAAGCTACTACAAAAACAGTCGCATTCAGTTGGGCACCTGAAAGAACATAGCCCTAAGAAGGAGCAGTGAAAGGAGCCTGAGGGAAGGTCATGGGAATCGACTCGACAGATGGGGCCTAAAAGGCAGCAAATGACCAAGACGATGGGACAAAGGGCAGACTGGTCACAGGGACACGATATTGAGAGGGTGTGGGTCCCGCCAGGGTGTAGGAAGGTCCTCCAAAAGTCAGAGCAAAAGTAGGGACAATGAAAATGACAAGAACTGACATGAAGGATGGAGGGATCGAAACAGGGACCTCCTCCTAGACAACAGAGGAATGAGGCTCGCTGGTTTACTGGGCCATGGCGGACTGCGAGCAGGTGTGGATCGGACTGCGACTGGGAACGAAAGGGTGAAGCCTAGGACGAGCTATCATCAAAAGTGACAAGTAACTCAGGAGATGTGATCAAAAATCGGGTCACACTGGGTGTAAGTGAAAGGAAACCTCGAGCTCTGGCTAAGGAACTCGCACACTAACTGGTACTGTGGTGTTAAAAAAAAACGAGAAACAGGTTAAAAAAGGTGATGTAGTGTTTATGGTGATATGAGTGCAAATGCATGAATGCTTCTAATATGCACTCTCTCACAATCTAGGGGTGTCCTACCAAGCCATCTACTCCAGGTTCACACAAGGGTAGATAGGTCTTCGACTCAAGGTTAGAAAGTAAAGGTTCCCGTTCTAAATCCTTGACAGAGCTTATGCAGTGAACGGGTGGTGCGTTCGGGGCCTCGTCCTCTGCCAAAGTAGTAGACTGTACTCTCTACTAACACAGACACGACCCTAAACAAGGCGGGACATACCGATATCTTATCCCACGCCAAAGCCATAGAATGAGAAATCAGAGAATATCCTTCGCAAACTATATAGGTGGACTCAAAAGAGGAAAAGAAGTATGTCCTATATGATGAACGCAAAATATGCTTTAAGTATTTTACTTGCAAATTTATTAAACCTTAGGGAGAAAGTTTGTAATTTGTCACTAGTTTGCCCTATTTATTTATTTTTTAATGTGATCAAATAGGGAGGGAAAAACATGTCTCTAATCTCCTAATCATGGCAAGTGCAAAAGGGGAAGAAAACATGCAAAGAAAACACCAATCAATAAACAAAAAACATACGCATGTCATGTACAAAAGTGGTGGCATAGCAAATGTGTAAAAAGAAAACACCCACCATACAAAAGGCATGCATAAAATGTAAGGAAGACACAACTTATGTTACAAAAGGAGCGACCAAAGTAAGTAATGAGAAACAAGCAAACAAACGAAAAAGCCAAAGTAAACGAAAAAATCCAAAACGAAAGCCAAGATCTAGTTGTCTCTAGTGGAGTTGCCAGTTCTTGTAACCATGCGGCGACAGCCTCGGGTGTGGCGCAAAATGCCAAATGCACAAAAACCAACAAAGTCACGGCAAAAAAAGCTATAAAAACAATGATAAAATGTGGGAGTCTTCACCTAACCTACTTAAAACAGGAAACAAGGAAAATCGTTTAAAACAATGAAACTAGGAAACTATGCATGATAACAAGCCAATGGAAAAGGTCATCATGAACCAAGAATTGGGTAAGGATCCTTGTTACACATGGAGAAGGTGTTAAGCACCCCTGTGCACCCGATAAATCAGTCTTTCATGGGTTTTTTCGTGTGACATCTGGGCCTGATTATCCATTTTTACTTGTAAACCATGTAATTAATTACAATATTGTATAAATGGTTTATTAATGGATAATCTGTTGTTTCTTGGATGTGTGAACATGTGGTTGGCTTTCTGTGCACCTGCTTGTGATTTGGGACCAATGTGGAGTCCGGTTTGAGGATGCAAAGTCGCCTCGGTTTGTGTGCCCATCTTTTCTTCCTTTTCTTTCCTTCTTTTTCTCTTTCCTTTTTCTCTCTCTCTCACTAGCCATACCCTTCCACCCCTTCCCCGTCTTCTTCTTCCTATTCTTCCACACCCGTGCCACCAGCGACGGAGGCTCGTGCCTCCCCATCTCCTCCGACGGGATGGATGGTCGACGCCATGCGGGGGAAGGCAGAGATAAAAAGAGGGAGGCAGGAGTGGGCAGAGGAGGACAGTGGCGAGAAAGGAGAGGAGAAGAGAGAGAGAGCAGGGGGCGCGCGAGCTAGGAAAAGCGTCAACGTGTGGGTGCTTCCACCGGAGGCCAAGGTTCACCAGAGCTTCGCCGAGGCGACGTCGGAGTTGCGTGGGCCGCCGGAGAGGTACGCGATCCCTCCCTTCTTCCGTTTCTTGCTTCCTTGAAAATAATGAGAAAATGCATGGAAATTGTAGAAAAATAGGAAATTGATGAGAATGAGTTGGAATGCATGAGAACATAGATATCATGCGGTTAGGATGAAGAATATGTGGGATTGAATGTGATTTGGGATGTAAGCTACAGTAGGCTAAACTGAGCTCTTCTCCTTTGTGATTTTCGTATGAATCACATAGTTGATGGATTGAGGAATGGAGTGAGGGGTTTTGAAGTAGACTCAAGGGTCTACGCCTCATGATTTATTGGAAAATTTTGGTAAGTGTTTGGGAGGTCCAATCGAGGCTCCCACTTTGGGTGATTTTCGCCGCTTGAAATAGGGGAGTGCCTTGGTTATGGGTATTTCGATATGCCGAAATGCTGACAGATTATGCCAGGATCTCTAGTTTTAATAGACCAAAATCTTCCGGTCGACCGAAACAGGGGGTTTCGGTATACCGTACAAGTTCGGTATACCCAACCAGGGAATTTCGGTATACCGAACCTGGTTTCGGTCTGTCGATTTTGCCCTGACCCTAATGTGCATAATGTGAATATAAATGAAGGATAAATGGTTCTAAGAGTATGTAAAGCATGTGTTAGTGATGTTTTCCCCATGTAATGACATGGATGAATGTGGAACCCAAATAAATAGATTTGGGCATGGTTTTGGGTTTTGGACCCTAGAAATGAACAATATGGTTGATTGTGAGTGGTTTTGGGCATGAGAACCAATTTATGATTTTTAAAGCATGATTTTAAAGGATTTGAGTTGGGACCCCTCAAGAGGGTCAAGTATTGCATGGAAAGTAGATTCCTGCAAGGAAATAGAATGAAATGGAAATGATTTTAAAAGAAAAGTTTAAAGAGTTTTGAAAATGGAACACTAATAATGTGTTAAGGAACCACGGGGGTTGGTGTCGACAACGTGGTCGGGGTATGAGGCTCCAACGAAACCAGTTGCTAGACACGACTGTGGTTGCCGAGCTTGAGATGGTGTAGGCTGAGCCTAAGTCGTTGTACCTAATTGTTCGGGTCACTGAGCTCGTGACGGTGTAGGCTGAACCTAGGTTATTGAACCTAGTTGTTCGGGTCACCGACGGTGTAGGCTAAGCCTGGGTCGTTGTACCTAGTTGTTCGGGTCACCGATGAGGCGTTAGACAAAGATGTATCCCCGTGCATCTATGAAAAAGAAATTGAGGCCGGTTGGCCAGGGCGGTGGCATCCCGCATAGGGAATTTCACCGCGGTAGTGCATGGAGGTAGGGGAAATGATGTCCTCGCCTACTGCTTGTGTGCCTGGTTACCACTGATCAAGATAACATCAGTAAAGAAAAGTGGAAATGTAAAATGAAAAGAAATGTGGCTTGACTAGGATTGGACTAATGAATGGTCCTAAAATCCTGGAAAGAAATAATGATAATGTTTTAACCACTTACCAGCCAGTATTGATGATTTCGGTTCTGAGCCTGAGAGGCATTGTGTTTTAGGTTGGATCTGGTTAGAGATATGAATTTTGAAAGTGTGATTTTGGGAAGAAATCCCAAGGATTGAAAAAGGCATGTTTTGGAAAATGATTTCCAAATGTTTTAAAAGAAATGCAAAATATGAGTTTCTGAAAAAGAATGTGATTTGGAATAAATTTCCAAATGTTTTGAAAGAAAAGGAAGATGGGTTTTCAAAAGAGTGTGGATTTGGGTTCAAGCTCCCAAGTGATTTAAATGAAAAGAAAAGGGTGTTTTAAAACTGGATTTTCAAAAGAAAACCAACTTTGAAAATTAAAAGCTGAGTTTTTATTGGTTTTACAGAGATTTCATGGTTTGGTGTGTTTGGAGTGCATACTGGGTGACTTAGACGTCACTCACGCGTGCTTGTTGGTTTTCAGGTGCAGATCGCTTGCAGTCGAGTTCCGATGCAGGAGTCGGAGCTTCCAACCGCACATTGAGATCCTAAAGGTGAGCCTTAGTTACAGTTATTTAATTTTACTATAATTAGTGTAATTTTGCTTATGATATTGTGATTTAGTAGCGTGCCTGGGATCGGGGCGTTACATTTCATTCACTTGTTGACAATGTTGGCTTTACAGCCGGTTTCTATACACCCAAGGGTGATATGCAATGCAATGCTATATGTAGGTTATGTCTTATGCTAAACATGGGTAGGGGGACTGTAGAGCATGTCCTAATACTCTGAAAGGTCAATCAAGTTGTGGATTAAACATTGGTGCAAAGATATTGTACCGATATAACCATGGATCCAGTAACATCGAGTGGCTAACGTCCTTACTTTGCTACTGTAGACACCACGATTTTGAGGCGGCTCGTAGGCAAACTCTCCAGAAGGATGTTGCTTTGGACACGGCAGTCCTAACTACATCCAAGTCCAATCTAACATTTTGATTAGCTCGAGATCATCACACAAAGTTACAAACGTAAGTCCATGGTCCAGTCAATAATCCAAGCAGCTAAGTGGAGAGCACTATTCTGGAGCACCATAATGGAGCACCAATGTGGCGCACCATTATGGCGCACCTATGTGGCGCACCATGCTGGTGCATAGCCCTGTTTCAGGGAACTGGCTGTTGACTGTTTGTTCGCCCCAATTGTAACCTTCATATGCAAATGGACACTTGGTCCTCACCTATTTTGACATTCTCCTACAAGCCTACGAGGGTCTCTTGGCCTTCATGTCCTTTGGCATCCATGTTTCAACGTTTTCCATTTCCTTTAAAAGGTTTCCACACACCACACTTTAATCTCTCTTAGTAACCAGTGCACTTACCTCCAAAGCATCCCCTGCATCCCTGAGCATCCTCAGTCATGTCCAAAGCAGCGAGAAGGAGACACCTCGAGCCACCAAAGAAGAGAAACACCTCATGTACCTCCCTACCTCATGTCTTTGTCTTTCTTTTCTCTAGGTTGTTTTATATAAGATATCATGCTATGAACACAACTGTGGCTTGCTTATATACGGCTCAGTTTGACCATTTACACTATTTATTTATCTTGATGATGATTCATGTATGTTATTTGTAAGAGTGCTTGCATTGCTTGTTTACTTTTTGTGTTTATTTGCACTATGTGGTCTTTTTATGGTGGATCAAGTCCCCTATGAGGCTATCGGCCACTGAGTATGGGTTGTCGCACACCACTCACATGTCATGTAGACTTCCCACATTTTGTAGTCATTTAGGACGTCCCCACGCACCCCCAGAGCCACCACAAGTTGTAACAGTCCGAGAGAACCCGTAAAAGTGAAAAGATAGGGAAAGAAAGAGAGGGGTGTTTTGATCTTGTTTGATTAGTCTGGTTGCATCCCTTAGCATCCAAGTTAGCCCCCTGAATAGTCATTAGCATAGTCAGTTGCATGCATCCTACCCAGGCTCCAAAATCAGATCGCTATCTAAAATAGAGTACCTGGAGTGCACCAAACTGGAACACATCACTGGCACACATAACTGGCGCATCATCCTAGCGCACCAGTCTGGTCACAGGATGCAAACAATAGGTTTTGCATCATGGTTTGCATATTCTCTTGATTGCCATGGGCTCTGATTTTTCTGGTGTTTGTTCCTAGATATACCATGATTATGCTTGCATAGTTTTACCATCTAATAACTTTGATTGCATTAGTTTTGCATCTAATAAAGAAGTAATGCTTACTACTTGGGTCTTGTGAATTAGTGGCCTTTTTGGTAGCCTAGCTAAACAATAGGACACGACCCATTCCCCACTTCACATATATTTAGTTTCAGATACAATACTAGGCACAACATGCATGTGGCATGGCATTGCATATCGCCTTCGGGCGTACAGAAAGAGGCTGAAAAGCCAACATTTCCACATGAGTAAGCGAAGAAGCCATGAAAGACAAATTTCTTAGGCGCATGGGGGTGCCAAATACCTTCCCCATGCGTAATAGGAATCTTTACCCAATTTTTGGTTCATGATGACCTTTTTCATTGGTTTGTTGCATAATTTTATTGTTTTAAAACGGTTTTCCTCGTCTCCCGTTTTTAAGTAGACTAGGTGGTGACTCCCGCATTTTTATCATTGTTTTGATCGCTTTTGCCATGACTTTACTGGCCCTCGCGCATTTGACCTTTCGCACCATGCTCGAGGCTAACGCCGATAAGGTTATAGCTACATGCAAAACCTAGGCTATCTTACATAGATGAGTATGAAATCGTGCATGTGTTATCCTGATATCATGCCAAAAGACCACTGTTGGTGCACTTAAACAAGTAGGTGCGCCAAGATGGTGCTCTTGTCTGGTGCGCCACTTCAGTGCTCCACTAATGTGTGCTAGCAACATGTGCCACTGATATGTGCCACTGAAGTGAGACCCAAAAATTACAGAACAAACAGTAAACCGACTGATATGCCATGCTATATGCGACGAAGTAAACATGCTAAAGGCTATCTGAAAACTCCTCCTGGATGCCAGAAGATGCATTTACATGATAAGCATGATTCAAAAAAAATTTCCTTACTCCTATGATTCTCATGGGTTCATATGGGTTTCTTTTGCCTTCAAGTGCCATAGGCCATTGAAGACTTATTTCAGAAGATCCAAGGGACATCCATGATGCAACCAGGAGAATCAAAGGAGAATGGGAGGAAATGAAAAACTAAGAAACCCATAGTATGGATCATGGCTTTGTGCTCAGTGGATCAAAGACCTCACACAAGCCTCCACCCATCCTTAAAACCAAGGTCTAATGCAAATTGAAACTGAAGGAGACAACCTCCAAGCACAAATCAAGTCGAGCAAACATCCTAGGATCAAACCAACCAAAGAAAAAAAACCAAGGTAACTCAATGAACAAACATGAACTACTAAACTACATGCCACGTAAAATGAATTAACAAACCCTTATACAAGGTAAACCAAGCACATAAGCACCCAAACATATTTTATATGACATAAACTCAGACATAACCATAAAAAATATAGCAAATGAGATCTGATCCGAAATTAAAATACCACAACAAAATGCCAACAACAGTGAAAATCAAACATATCATGTGAACATGGATAAAGCTAGATTACAAGAAAGGAGAAGCTACATGACAAAAGGAGAGGTATTTACCTGATTGGAGTGATCTTGTTCTTCCCACGAATGGCTTGAGATGGGCTCTTGATGGATGAAAAACAAAAGTCTCTTTCCTCCCAAATTGCCTCCAAGTGGTGCAAGATGAAGGGTTTTGTAGAGGGTATGGGTGAGGGGGATTTTCCCAACACTAGGTGGGTGATTCCTTGCTCAAAGGTGTGAGTTTTTGACTTTGGACAGAAGCTAGGCTGTAGGTATTTGTGCTAAGGTGCAAAAGCTCTTCCTCTTTCTCTCTTTCCAACCCCTTTTCCCAATGACTACCAAGGGTTTATATAGGGAGAGCTTGGAAGTTCTAAAAGCTCAAGAAACCAAAGGACCCCCCCCCCCTAAGACCAAGAGAACCATCGTTATGTTGATAATGGTCGAAAGTTATAACAGATTATGGATATAATGGCTAGAGTTTCATTAGGCAAATGAAAAGCCAGCAACTTGAGAATTGAGCTGGTGCGCCACCTATGTGCGCTAGTCTAGTGTGCCAATGAGGTGCTCCAGGTATGTGCGCCACATAGGTGCGCCAGCTATGTGCTCTACTCAGGTGTGCTTATTTAGTGCTCTAAAAGATGTGCCATACTAGTGTGCTACCCAAATGTATCGAAAAAAAGTGTGCCATTCATCTATGCCGGTTGAATGTGCTAAGTAGGATATTTGATGCACTTGGAGGATCTAGATTTTTTGGGGAAGCAAGATTTGAATTCATCGCCACTGGATCCATCAACAAGCTACCTCAAAAATCAAGGTGTCTACAGTGCGTATTAGGTGACTTGGATGTCACTCACACATGTTTTGTTTAATTTTCAAGTGCATTCCAGTTCTAAGTGCTCGAGTGGGAGCCACTAGCCACACATTGTTCCTAGAGGTGAGCCTTAGTTAGTTACATTTTTTGAAATTATGCTACAATTATTGTAATTTCTTGTGATACTATGATTTAAGTAGCGTACTTGGGTTTAGGGTATTACACGAGGACTCCTCCTCGATCTTGCTCAACCTCTCATTGATATTCTTCAACGAGAATGAGGGCGTCGCCCTAGCAAACCCCCTACCAGCTCCCCTACCTTGGCCCAGGAACCATCGGGTTCTTCTCTCAGAGCTGCTTCAATGTCTCACGGATGTCGTCAAAGGTGAGTTGGTTGGCCCTCCGCCCCTCCTTCTCCCCGATAGTGCTCTTGTAGAGGTAGTGGAAGGAGATGGGGGTTGGAGTGGAGAATGACAAGTGCATGGCCGACTTGTCGCGGAACTCGACGAGCTTACTCTAAATCTCCTCCAAAGATGCTACCTTTGGGGCAGAGGAGGAAAGGACATTGGATTTTGGGGGGTTCAAGGGGATCCTTCACTGGGTCAGTTGGGATTGGCGGAGTTGGGACTTGATGTCGCCGAAGTGGGATGAGGGTGGAGGGTTGCTCTCATCTCCGTTGTGGGAGTTCAATTCACCATTATAGGAGGAGGAGGACAAGTGGCAGAGGGAGTGGAGGGGGAGGAGGTTTTGGGTTTGAGGGGGATGGAGACGACGGCCATGGGAGTGTGAATGCTCGAGCGACATGGGTGGTGGTTAGAGGAGGCATGGCAAGGGATGGCAGAGGAATGGCGGGGTGAGGGGGAGGCATGGGGCTGGGTTGACAAAGAGGGGAGAAGGAAAGGCAAGGTGAGGTGGAGCTTGTCGTTTCTGACGAGGAACCACAGGTTTTATAAGAAAGAAAGATACGTTGTTAGTAGTCGAAATGACACAATTGAAGGTTGTAGTGATTTGGCTAGTAGATCTTTGAGCATTGATACAAGTAATGGTTGTCTATTTGATCCTTATAAAGTGTTCAGCAAAAGAAAAAGGGTGGAGGATTCTTTGAATTCCTAGTCTGAGGTTAAGTGTATTTGCATGAAAATTGTAAGATAATAATGAAGAATAATATGCTAGAATTGATATTTTGGCTTAATGGAAAGCGACCTGTCAAACTCTAGATGGTGTCGGGTATTGTCACAATTGGCATGTGATATCTTGAGGGTACCATTATCTACTGTAGCTTTTAAGTTAGCTTTCAGTGTTGGAGGTAAGGTTTAGACAGGTTCCGTGGCAAACTCACTCCCTTAGTGGTTGAGTGCATGATGGGTCCACAAGATTAGTTGGATGATGTGCGATAATCAATTATAGAGGAAGACGATGATGATGACTATTATAATATTATTGTAGGTTCTTTATTTCCTTGTAATTATTTAATCTTTTTATTTTGTGTTCATCTTCAATATGTGTGATGTATATTTCCACACAGATGAAATGGAATCAATGCTTGTTGATGACTAACTTTAGATGCAAAGTGCAATTTTCTTGATATTTTTTCATGGTAAGCAAAATCATCCTTCAATTTCAAAGTTGTACATTTTCTCATACTTAAAGTTATAATCTTGGAATTTAATATTGCATTCAATTCCAATCCCTTTTGTAGATTGTAGGTTAATATCTTCTTCAAAGACAAAACTCTTAAAGGGGTCTAGATATTTTATGTGCATTTTTTATATGATCTAGAGGGTTAGTGATAAAATTGGATATGTCATCTAATTGTATTGTTTATTGGTTTCAAAATATTGTTTATACAATTGCATTATTAAATATGCTTCTTTATTTATTTATAATGAAGTTTAGATGTTGTTAAAGCTCATGACGGATAACAAGATTTATATTAGGTTAAGTTAATCCATAATTAGCTCAAAAGCGCTTGGATTGGGTTGACCCGTATCCTTTGGGTCGGGTTGCATTGCTTCAACCTAATGGACTATGGGCTAGATTGCTTATTGTTTGACTTTAGTGTTGTAGGGTTTACTACAGTATCTTATTACTTTCACCATGCCCAATGGTTTGGAGGAATATCTTTACTTGCTCCACTAAACAAACCCATCGACTATCTCTAAGTAACCCCTACCTCGCAAAAGTGTACACAAGTTAATAAATGTGTCAGGCATCATTTAACAACTTTCATAACAAACTCTCAAATGATCGTTAAGCATGTTCTAACAACACCATCTCTCGTAAAACCTGCATTGTGAACCACATTACGAGGAGGGTAGTTGAGGTCATATAGTTCAACCATGTTGGAAAAACAATTAATGAGGATCCTATCTATTACATTGCAGTCAGTCTAACTGTCTAAATGCATATTGAAACTACTACATCTACCACCTAGGGTCGGAACAAATGCATAAATCAAACTACAAATAAAGAGATACATAGAATAAGTAACATGGTATGCAACAATATTGTAACAAACATTAGAGCTTGTTTTTAATTTCTAAGTTCAGATGAAGTGCATATGTGAAGCTAATCACAATACATTTCCTTCCAACTAGAATTATTTAAAACTAATCATCAATAATCAATTATGCCTATTTCAAACAATCAACTTCAAGGTTGCTTCATTTCATTGAAACAATGAAGCATCTATGGGTCTACAAAAAACATACCAATTTACTAAATCTCCAAATAAATATTTATCATCATTGAATATTCCACACAATACACTATGGTGAATGATCTATTAACTAAACACATTTATGAACAATACATACACCATTATTATTGTCAAAATAAATCTAATAACAAAAATTCAATAGATTCTCAAAATTATTAATATACATTTGAGAATCTCTCAAACATAAACAATCGATTAACAAATATTAAATAAACCTGACTAAATTTTAGTATTTAGTAAAATTTGATGAAATGAAAAGAATTAATGGGTATTTAGATATGATTTTAGGAGGAACTCAATGCAATATCCTTATAACCTAATAACATGGAAGGGTCACAAATTGGTCCCCTTTGTTGGTAGTGGAGAAAATTAGGTCAAACTCAAAAAAATGCAAACCTACCTTCAAAGATCTGAGCCAACTTTGTCAACATCAACCGTAGATGATACCACTTAGTTGCCACCATAATGGTAGTATGGTTGTCGACGAGCTCCAATCCTCCCCTTGGAGACAATATTTGGATCACCGCAAGAAGGAGGAAGAAGAAAGGCAAAAGAAAGGAAGAAGTGGAATAATGGCAGAAGAAAGGAGACGAGAATGGATAAGGAATAATTGCAAGCACTTTCCCATGGGCATTGGTTGTTTAGTAAATCACAGGTTAAAATGGAGGTAAAGGGGGAAACTTACCATAAGATATTCCTAGGAGTTGAAAAGAGCTAAGAATACCAGCTCCTTTCTCCCTTCTTCACCTACAATGATGGTAGCTGGATTTACCACCATGATCGCTCCCCATATGGGGCTGCTTGTTTTAAGAATTTGGTCTTCAATAGTGAACAAATTTGGCCATTTACGACAGTTTTGGCCATTTACGACAGTTTTGGCCATCAACAATCCTTACTACATAGGCCAACAACTTCAAGAAGAATAACTAATAAACCATTGTGAATCTTCGTAATGGCAAAGAAAAAGCGTTGTCTCTGATTTTCCCGTCTCTTCTTTGGAAAGCTACTCACTTTGATTGAGCTACATTCAAGGAGAGACTCCTGGAGGATGACTATGCTTCGGCCTCTCCTGTTCAGTCTCCAGTTAGATCGGGGGCTGTTCCAGTGCCCTTGTCACTGGCGAAGTCTTTGGTACCACCAGTTGGGCAAAGGTATGGTGAGGTGGTTGGTTCTTCAGAATCGACCCCCCTTGTAAAATCTGTGTTTTGTTCTGACTTATCTGATCGAGTCAATCCTGGTTGGCCTCCCTATCATTCAAAATCGTAATGGGTTGATCTTTTTTTGGGGCAATCCCTGTTGATTCAATTTGATTTGGAATTTTCGTTGTTCCAACAATCTTATGGGACTATTCAGGATTTTGTGCTCTCCTATGTTGGATCTGAGCAGTTGTTCTTTTTCTCCCCTCCCTTTTGAAATCTTATGTAATATTGTGTTTGTAGACTCAGTTGCCAGTCAGAGGAGTAAAACTCTTGTTTCTCGGTGCTCTCCATCTAGGAGCTTGGGGAATGTGGGTTCCTCTAGAATGGACTTGGTGGCCTTGGATTCCACTTTTGTGCGTAAAGATATCAAGGTTAATATTTTTACTAGTCTAAATAATCTTGAGTTGCTAGAGTTCTCTGAGGGGAATATCGATCTTTGCAATAGGTCTGATGCTGGAAAACTTTCGGGGGATTCCTTGAACCTTGGTTTTTCTTGTGTAGAGGACCTGTTTGCGGATGAACATCCTTGTAATCTCGGTGAGGCAGCTGAGGTAGATAGATTTTTAATTCCTTGGACCCTATGATAAGCGATTCCTCTCCTCTACCCTTGGCCTATTGGTCTCCGACTATCTGCCGATCAGTTTCAAACAAAACCCTAAATGATGCATTTATTTTCGAGAGTTTTTCGAGGAGACGGGTGTCAGAATTTTTCGTGTGTCGATAGGTCTTCCTTTGCTATTGCTTTGAGGAATGTGTAGTATTGTTCATCTTTTAATCCTCCTCGATGGGATTTATTTAGTAGCCCATCTCCTTCCTTGCCAGATAATGACTCTGGGGTTCATGGGAAATTAATTATAGATTCTTCTAAGAAATCTTGGGGGCCAGTATGTAATTTAAATTGGGATTCAGATTGTTCTTCTCAGCAGAACTTGGTTGATTATGGGAATTTTTTCTAAGAAGCTTTAAATTCCCACCGATTCTCTGAGGTCCCTTCTGTGGCCCACTACCCAAGCATTTCGGATCTTCAATTGATATCTTCTTACAATGAGATATCTTCTCTTCCTCGAGACGTAAACACCCATCCTTCATTATTACACCCACCACCCTCCTGTGTTAAGCCTCTTGGTTCTTGTTTTTCTATTTTGGCTTCTCCTCATAGAAATAGTGACCTTGACGTGGAGTCCAGTGTTGGTTGTGCTCTTTTCAAGTCAAAAACTTCTTTTGCTGTTGAATCTGACAGTTGTTGGGAGGTTGTTTCAAGAAGGAAAGGCAATTCTCCACTGGTTCAATTCTATTGTAAGTCGTGTGGTTTACGTGGGCACAACAAGTATTATTGTAGATACTCTAGAACTTGTTTTCAATGTCGTTCACCTACTCATTCTATGGCCATCTGCAAAACTTTCTCGGTTTCTTTATCTAACAAGCAAAGCCAACCTATTAATATGTCTAGTTTTTCTCCTCATTTTCCCATCATCTTCCCTCCTTCAGAAGAGGATTGTGACAAACTTCGATTTTTTTCTCCTTGTGCCATTATTACGTCTCACTCTCCCCAACTTTCTAATACTAGATTAGAGGACCACCTTATGTCTAACTAGCCAAAATCTTTGAACTTGGAAGTTCATGACTTCTCTTTGGGGAAATTTCTTTTGAAGTTTGTCTCCCCCTCAGCTAGGAATGACGCACTCAGTTTGTATGGATCCTCTCTGAAAGTTTTACCAGCCTCTTTTGTTCCCTGGTTAATACACTCTAAAGCTATCTTTACTCTTAGGAAGGAGGGTGTGTGGATTTGTTTAGAGGGGGTCCCTCGTCATCTTTGGAACATGGACCTATTTCATAAGATGGTCTCTAAGTTTTCTGATATTTTGGAAGTTGACCTTTCTATGGATCGGGTGAAATTCTTGGGCTTTGCTAGAGTCAGGGTAAGGATCCAACCAAGGAAAGATATTCCTGACTCTCATTTTTTTGCCTTTGGAAAAATTGTATATCCCATCAAATTTCGTCGTAGTTGGGATATGTGTGCTTCCTCCTCTATAATGACTGCTCCTTTCTCTTCCTGGCCTAGCAAAGTTGGTTCTTCTTCTTCAAGTGTCACGTCTTTTAAAGGGTTAAATCCCATCCGAAAACCCTTCAAAAACTCTAAAGGATGGAAGGGAGAAATTCCCTAAAGCTTCTTGACTGAGTAAAAACGAATCGACCAGGTCTTCGGGTGATACACCAAGTGTCCCACTTGCTTTAGGTTCTTCTTCTCAAGTTCTTCTGCTCCAGTTGTGGTTGGCATCCTTCCCACTCCTACGTCTTCAGGTTCTAGGGGCATTTCTAGGCTTCCTTCTCCTAGTGTTTCTGTTGAGGTCCCGCTTGTACCTCCCCCTAGTGAGAAAAACTTTGAGACCCTGTTGGATGCTGCTACCACAAAATTTGTGGAAATAAAAATAAAGGCTAGAAAAATTTCTATGGCTAAGCTTAAGAAGGTTTTGGCAGCTTTTGACTATCTTGATAATGAAGACCTGGGCTACGGTAGTGGTGGTGGTGATGTTGGACAGCCCTAGGAGTCGTCGCCTCCCATCACCTCAGGTATTCCTGAACCTTCTAATGCCTTCTCATTGCCCAAGGAACGTGTTTCTTCAAGTTATAATTATTCTCCCGAGTCGGTATCGGTTGACTCACCGTCTAATCTTGATGATGAGGGATCAAAAAGTTTTGATTTTTTAAATAATTCTTTGATTTGGAATTCATATTATCATTTTCAGTCTTTTTGTGCTAAAATTGGTATTTATTTCGCCTCTGACTTGGAAGCAAAGAATTTTTTAATTTGGTGTGTATTTCGTAGGGGTTACCTTTGGTCAACCTTGCCAAAAAAGCTAGGTGTGTAGAGGAGTTGTCTTCTCTACAAGTGTCTTCATAATCTTATAATGATTATTGTGTCTTGGAATATAAGGGGGTTAGGGAGTAGTTGCAAGTGTCAAGTTGTTAGGAATTTGGTTCGGACCTTTAAATGTGATATTCTCATCATTTGTGAATCTAAAACGGAAAATTTCTCTTAAGCTCTTCTCAGGGCTCTAAGGGGAGGTAGAATTAGTAAATGGATCTCTTTGCCTTCTCAAGGAGCCTCAAGGGATATTCTTATTGGGTGGGATGAAAATTGTTGTGAGCTTCTTATTTCTATATCTGCCAATTTGTCAAATTCAAGAATCACTTGGATGGATTTGAATGGTGGCTCATAGGAGTTTATGGTCCTTGTGAACATAGACTTAAGCAACAGTTTGTCTTAGAGTTGGATTATCGTTGTGGTTTCGTTGGTCCTAACTAGGTCATCAGTGCGGATTTCAACCTTACTAGGTTTTCCTATGAACACTCTAGTAAGACAGGCATATCCCTTATGATGTCAAATTTTAATGACTCTATTGAGAACAACAATTTGATAGATTTCTCTCCTAACAACTGTTTCTACACATGGTCAAACTTTCAAGTTCATCCTATTATAGTCAAATTGGATAGATTTTTGGTGATAGCTGGATGGTCTGCTAAATTTACAAAATCTGTCTGTGTAAGGAAGGAAAGAGTTGTCTCAGATCATACCCCCATTTGTTTGGATACTTCCCCTCCTGGGTAGGGTCCTTTAAGTTGAGGGCTCTTAAGGCAAAAATTAAGAGTTGGATTGGCTCTGTCATGGAAGATAGAAACAATAGGTTACCTATCATTGAAGCTCTAATTCTTTAGATTGATTCTATGGCAGAATCTTCTCAACTACATTCTGATTATTGGAACTGAAAGCATGAGCTTAGGAATGAACATCATAATTTACTTCTTGAACAAGAAATATATTGGAAACAAAGATCTAGGGTTCAGTGGCTCAAAGAAGGGGATCTAAATACGACCTTTTTTCATAATATAGTGAAATGTAGGAGGAGGATTAACACCATTTCATCTCTTATGGTTAATGGTAATCTTTTGAACTCTCCTTATCTTATTTGTAAAGAAATAGAACAACACTTTATTGTACAATTTAATAAAAAAATTTGGCTTTGGGGGTACTCTCAATTGGGGCCTCCGTTTGCCTAACAAAATCATAAATCCTTGTGTGTTGGAGGGTAGTTTCTCACTAGAGGAAATTAAGTCAAGTGTTTTTGCTCTCTCAGGAGATAAATCCCCGGGCCTTAATGGCTTTCTTCTATTTTTTTTTCATCATTTCTGGGAAGATATTAAGTTAGATTTGGTTAGTATCTTCAATCATCTCAATTCATCCTGGGATTCTGATCTTTTGTCACCAAATAACCAAACTTTTATCACTTTGATTCCCAAAACGGAAGGGGCCCAGTGTATTCAAAACTTTTGACCAATTAGTCTCCTGAATAGTTCTTATAAAATTATTTCTAAATGTTTAGCAACTAGACTTTTTTCCATTCTAAATTCTATTCTAGATAACAATCAGTGACTTCTTGTCAAGTAGAAACATTGGGGATTGTTTTCTAGTCGCTCAAGAAACTTGTAACACCCCAGATTTTCCACAATAATTTAAAATAATTTAAACTATGGGAAAATTAAAGCTAAACAGAATATATTAAACTATCAGGAACCTATGTGTGTGGCTAGGAGACTCCAGACTATATGCACTATGCTAAACCTCTGCATACCTGCACCTGCAAACCAAAAACACAAGGAAAACGCATGAGTGACAGAGTCACCCAATACGTACCCCAAGAAAAACAGTGGGAAAACGAAATCATAATTAATTTTTCCTTTTAAATTCATTTCGCAAACCATTTCTCGAAACCTCTCAAACCAGGCCCACATCGGCCAAAACCACAACCAGGGCTCTACTAGCCCAAAACCACAAGCAAAGGCCCTCAATGGCCAAAACCACACATAATGAGTAGGGAAGCCTGGTGCCAAGCAACCAAACTCTGGCCACATGCAATCCGAGGAGGAGAGACTACGGCGTGCTGCACTACCATGGTGACGGCCACCCTGTGTAGGAGCGTTCACCATCCCACGATTCTTCATTTCTAGAGAACCCTCAAAAAGCCAACCCCTCCCTGGTAAGGTTGTCCTGTCTCTCAGTACATTACTAGCCACGGGGTACGTGTCCCACCCGCACTAGCCACCATAGGGTAAGCCTCCCCACGGCATCCTCCACACACGGTGCTTAGAAAGGAGTATCATACCTCCACACCCAACAAGACTCGAGCCTCAGTGCTCACAGCGACAGTAGGAGTATCATACCTCCTCGTCATGCCACAAGACACCTCAACTCACAGACAACAACCATAGCCTCGAGAAGATAGTCAAGGAGTCTCATACCTCCAGGACCCGATGCCCTCAACCTCAGGTATCTCTATCCCCGACCTCAACTAGGAAGTCGCGCCCGACCACCGAAGAATGTCGTCACATTCCCTGGTCCCGACGACACGGTCCCACACTATCTCGGCCCACACACAGAAAACTAGGAAAACCATTTTCCAAATCTGCCAACTCATCTCTTTTGAAATCATTTTCAAACCATTTTCATATCTTTGAAAACTCTTCCAAAACCTCGGCAAAACGGCGAATTAGGTGTCCCGTGGGACCACCACTAATGGCACACAATCCCATCTCAATGGGACAAAACAACCTAATCCGGAAAACCCTCGGCAATCATATTTTACAAAAACATTTGGACCCAGATTCGACATGCTGAATATAAGTTCGGTATGCTGAAAACCCCTGGTTCGGTAGATCGATTTGGGTCAGTCAACCGAATCGAGTCAACGGTCAACACTTAAACCAAAGACGGTATGCCGAAAATGGTTTGGTCGACCGAAATCTCCTGATTCGGGCGACCGTCCAACATTGGATGACCGAATTTCGACTAGATGACTAAAACTGATAGAAAAATGGCATACCGAAATAGTTCAATATGTCGAATTCTACGAAAAACAGAAAACACTCCAAACCCTACTGTTCAAAATCTTCCAAAGTGGGAGCTCCAATCGGACCACCCAAACAACCACCAAAAATCTCACATAAAACATAAGATGTAGACCCTCGAGTCTACTCTAAAACCCAATGAACAAAACCAAAATCCATTCACCATGCATCAAGATATAAAATCGCAAAGACATAAGGGTCAAGATGATCCAAAACACAACCATCAGCATAAATGCCTCCATAAATTCTCATAAATTCACAATAAATTTTAGGAATGTAAATTTACCTATATTTCATGCAATCCTATCAATTTCTACCAATTTCATGCTCTCTATTACAAGGGTTGGAGATGCGTACTTAAGAATCACGCATTTGCGATCCTCCGACAAACTCTGGTGACCACGACCCTCGCCGGGGCACACAAGACCACAGGGGCACACCACCCGAGCTCCACATGCCACCACAAGCCACTGCACGCCTCCGTCATCCCTTAAGCACACCGAACAAAGGAAGGGGAACGCAGGGAGGAGAGAAATAGGGGAGAGAGTGTGAAAGAGAGAGAGAGAGACCGAAAGGAGGTGGAGTGAGCGGAGGGTGAGGAACGAGTGGAAGGGAGGAAAAGGAAGAGAAGTGACATGCTCGAGACGAACGAAGACGCGCGGAGAAGAAGAGGAGAGGTGCAGAGGAAGAGCCGTCAGTCGCGCATATAAATATGCACCCCAAGGTGGTAATTGCATGCATGCATGCACAGTGCAACTACCAGCCTCCCACATGAGCTAACAACCGCACCGAACTCTCCCACCAACTGGCCCACAATGTCGGCCCCACATAACCCCACACCCGAGCCCACACAAGCACAGTGCTACAATGCACAATGCCAAACCACGCACAGGGATGCGAAATCAGATGCCAACCCATGAGGCCCAAGCCCAAAAGTACAAAACCACACAATGGGCCTCGGAATAGTAACACCCATCCAGGAATAAATTCGTTAAAATGTAAATAATTACAAAAATGAATTTTACGAGCGTTTCAAAACTATTCATCATATGCATGTTTCTAACTCCCTTGGATTCATCCTAAAGTTAGATTTCAAAAAAGCTTTTGATAATGTCAACTAGGATTTCCTTTTTAAATCCCTCCATGGGTTAGGATGTGGTCGCAGGTGGATATCTTGGATGCAAATGTGTATATATTCTGCTAAATTTTCTGTTTAAATCAATTGATTCTCAAAAGGTTATTTTGGTGCATCTAATGGTCTTCGGTAGGGTGACCCTCTATCCCCTATTCTTTTTATTGTAGTCATTCATATCTTAAATAGAATGTTAGCTTTAGCTTCTCATAATAATCTGATTTCTGGGATCTAGTTCCCTCATGGGGGACTGAATGTGGTTAATATACAATATGCAGACGATGCTATCCTTTTTCTTTCTTCTTTGGAAGAGCAATTGATCAATGTTAAATGGATTCTTTGTTGCTTCCAGGCTTGTTCTGGTCTTAAGATCAATTTTCATAAAACCTTCCTTAACTAGTATAGGTGTATCTAATGACTCCTTAAGGCATTGTTGTTTCATTTTAGGTTGTGAGGAAAAATGTTTACCAATTAAATATTTTGGACTTCCTTTACACTATAGGAAAGCAACCTACTCGATTAGGCTTTAGTTCTAGATAAAATTTCTACTAAGCTTTCTTCTAGGAAGGCTAGCTGCTTATTGTTGGGTGGTAAGCTTACTCTGGTGAATTTAGTACTGTCTGCCATACCAACATATTATCTTTCAGTTTTACATCTCCCAACAAGAGTAGAGAATGAGATAGATAAGCATAAAATCGCTTCCTATGGAATTCATCTTTGTCTCATAATAAGGGTTATCATCTTGTTAAATGGAAAACCTTGTGTCATGCTAAGGATCAAAATGGTTGGGGTATCATAAATTTAAAAAAGTTTAACTTAGCATTGAAATGTAAATTGCTTTGGCAATTGTTAAATGATATCTCCAATCTCAAATGGCTTGAATTGTTAAAAGCTTAGTATTTTTCATGTTTGTGGTCTAGTGCTCTTTTGAATTGTTCTGTGGGTAGGGGATCTCCTTTGTGGTCTAAAATTAGAACTTGCTTTTCAATTATTCATTGTTTCTCTAGATTTGAAGTAGTTAATGGGGAGAAAACTTTATTCTAGGAGAATTAATGGCAGGATGGTGAATGTTTGAAATATTGCTTTCTTGATCTTTATAAAATATCAAATTATAAGAAAGCTTCAGCTATAAAAAACCTATCTCAATATCAGGCAAACTTTTCTAAATTGTTTTGTCTATTTGAAGCATCTATCAAGAATATTGATATGATTCAGTCTCAGGCTGAAAATTTTGCAGAAATTATGGATGGGCTCAAGCTGTCATATAACTGTGATAACATTTTTTGGGAGCCATATTTTAACAAAGTTTTTTCTGTTAATTCTTCTTATCGATGCCTAAATGATGGTGGTATTAAGTCTCCCTTTCAACTCTAAAATCTAGAAGAGTTGGGCTCCTATGAAGGTCAAGATTTTCACATGGCTAATGGTTCTCAAAATATATATATAATGGTTCTATCTAGGGTTAATTTATGCAAAAAAGGTTGGATTGGTCCTGAAAATTGTATTTCTTGTGATGAGTAGAGAGTCTACAAATCATTTTTTTTGCAATGTTTTATTGCTTGCAATAACTGGAACTTCTTTACAACTGATCCTTTATATCCTAGTCTCTCAGATATCTCTGGTATATATAATTGTATTCTTTTTGTAAAATTTGGATTATCTACTTCTGGTTGGTTTCTTCTGATCCCTACAGTTCTTTAGTCCATCTGGACAAAAAGGAACAATAGAACTTTTAGGGGAAATATAAATCACCTAATCTTATAATATTGAAATTATTGTTATATTGACTTCTTGGATAGAAAATTTGGCAATAGGGATTGAAAAAGAGGCCCTCTTGCATTCAGTTACCTGTATGCAACAAGAATGGAATGAAGATAGAGCTCACATTGCTGTCCAGGAAATAGCATCTTCAATTGGTGTACCTGTGGATCCAACTATAGGGTTGGTTGTTCCCCATCAGTCTTCCATGGCTACTACTGCAGCTTCCCCTTATGACCCTCTGAATCCGAAAGATAGAGCTTCTGTTTGATTAAGTTCTTTTTAATCAGTCTTATTTATATGAATTTATACTTTTGTCTTTTATTATTATGGTAGACTTATTTGTTGATAATACCTTTTTGTAGAAAGTCTATAATATTTTGGATATCTGTTATTTTTGAGCTCTTGGTGGTGAATTCATAGCTAAATGCATCTATATAATATAGTTTTATCGTTTGCAAAAAACAATGAACAAATTTGGTGGGAGTTGGGATCTGGTGTAAACAAACGCATCCTAGAAGTTAGAGGAGATTTCCACATGTAGATAAATGAGCAAATCTGGAATGTAAAAACAAGGGATGGGGTGGGGTGTGGTGGTGGAGGAGATCATAGATGGGTGAGACGACATATTTATTACAAAATTGAGAAAAGAGGAGAAATCTCTCTCTCTCTCTGTATATATATATACATATATATAAATATAGGGAAAGGATCAGATGAGGACATGTCCTCTTTTTAGCATTTTAAGGACAACACCAAAAAACACATATTAAGGATTCAAATTCAAAATCCATTCCATAGATCTTGATGCACTTCATTTAGATTAGATATAAAC
>JAMKQA010027767.1:0-24868 GCA_024699735.1 Posidonia australis
GAGGCTGATGCATATAAATATCTTCATTTAATTCCCCATGAAGGAATGCATTTGATACATCCAATTGTCGCATATCCCAGCCATAGTTAAAGGCATGACTAAGAAGCACTCTAATGGTAACTGGTTTGATAACCAGACTAAAAGTTTCTTTGTAGTCAACTCCATATTTTTGAGCAAAGCCTTGAGCTACAAGTCTTGCTTTGAATCGTTCAATCGATCCATCTACCCTTTCTTTAACTTTGTCTACCCATTTACTTCCAATAACATTAGCATGTGGTGGAGGAGGTACCAAATGTCACGTAGAATTCTTGAGTAAGGCATCATATTCCTCTTGCATGGCTTGCTTCCACTTAGGATCTTTAAGAGCTTGATTAACATTGCTGGGTGTATCATGACCTCTTTGAACATTGAGTGCATATTTGGGATTAGGCTTATATATCCCTTTTGATACTCTGGTCACCGGTCGATCATCTGTACCATGAGGAAGATTCTCAACTGGTGTAGAATGATTTTCGGAAGATACATTTTCAGTAGATGATAAGGAATCATTTGCAGTTGTATTCTCTGAGGATGAGACAGATTCATTAGAGGTAGGTGAGTCACCATTATGAACATTTCGATCAATATTGGAATGTTCTTTCATAGCCATTGGAGAAGACATGTGAGGTATAATAATTGGATTTAATGAACCTTCTTGCATAGAGGTCAAACTGTCAATCTTCTTATTTAATGAAAAATCTTTTTCATTAAATATAACATCATGAGAAATATAGATTCTGCTATGTTACGAGGAATAGCAAATATAGCCTTTATGATCCAATGAATATCCAAGGAAGATGCAATCCGTGGTACGATAATTGAATTTATTGGAAAGATATGATCTCAGATTTGGGTAGCATCTACACCCAAATACTTTGAGAAAATGATAATCAGGTTTTGATTTGAAAAGTGATTCAAGTGGACTGACCTTCTGTGGTAGAGATAACTGATTGATCAAATAAACCGCTGTTTGGAATGCTTCGGGCCAGAATTCCTTAGATAGATTTGCATGAGCTAATAGAGAAAGTCCTGTGTCGACGATGTGTCGAAGCATCCGCTCCGCCATCCCATTTTGTTCATGGGTGTGAGGACACGAAAATCTGTGTTCAATACCATTTTCTTGAAGAAATTTGCGAAATGCAATATATTCTCCTCCATTATCACTTTGTAAAATTTTAATATTTTTTCGCAATCATTTTTCAACTTGAGCTTTAAAACTAATAAAGGTAGGAAGAGCATCAGATTTATTGATTAATGGATATAGCCATGTATATCTTGTGCTTGCATCGATAAAATGAATGTAATAGCGAAAACCACATTTAGATGCAATCGGACTTGGACCCCAAATATCAATAAATATTAAAGACAATGGCTCATGTTAAATAGAGGTGCTAAGCTGAAAAGGAAGTTTATGATGCTTTCCATAACAAGCATTACAAAAATTTAATTGACTATCATTTATTGGTAACCGATTTGCAGCAACAATGGAAAGTGTGCGTTGACTGTGTGGATGACCCAAACGCATATGCCACGTATCCATGGATGCTCTCACCGCCGATAGAGCTTGCTTTCCTGGATTTTGTGAAGGCAACTGATAAAGAGACCGTCTAGCAAGGCCCCGTCGTACTGGTCGCTGTGTTCTCCGATCCTTAATTGAAAACCATTGTTATCAAATTCAATATTTAGAGGATTATCGTTGCAAAACCAATAAACAGATAATAGATTTTTGATTATTCCAAGCACAACTAATGTGTCATTCAAGAATGCTTTACCATTATCAGTGGCTACTGATGCAGTTCCTGTATGGGTAATTAGTAGTTGATTTCCATTATCGACGGTGAGGGTGTCGGCTCCTGCATATGGAGTACTTATGGAGAGAGTATTTAAATCATTGGTGACATGGTGCGTTGCACCAGAATTTGGATACCAGAGTGCAGGATTGGAGATTATTTCTCCTCTGTAAACGAAGTTGGCATTTGGAGGAGGTGACTTTGTTGGTGCAAAAGTTTGAACGTCTAGTCTTTTAAAACAGTTGAGTGCAGAATGTCCATTTTTGCTGTATATTTGGCACTGGATTTTGGGTCGATTACCTCGTCCTCCCAGCGACTGGCCACATCCTCGTCCACGGGAAACATTGCTAGAGGCAGCATGAGCTAGTGGCTAAGAATATTTATGAAGGCGTACCTCATAATTGAGGTGCATGCCTTGAACATCGGCTAAGGTGAGAGAAGAGGCCTGAGTTGTGATGCTGGTAACAATGGCATCAAATTCTAGGCTAAGACCACCAAGTAGATAAAGTGTTATTTTTTCATTTGATAAAACTGTCCCTGCCACAGCAAGATTATTAGAAAGTGAGGTGACATGAGCGATGTAATCGGTCATGGATAAGTTGCCATTTTTAACAATTTGAAGTTACAACTTCAATTGAAGGATACGGGCTTGAGAGCGTGATGCATACAGACGTTCCAAGGTTGTCCAAACATCACGTGAGGTAGCTTGATATGTAACCTGAGTAAGAACTGAAGGCGTTAGGGAAGAAAATAACCAACTTAGAAGAAGTTGGTCTTGCCGACGCCATGCAACATCATCAGAAATGGGTGTCGCCGAACTCGACGACTCTGGATCAGCAGGGCACACATGTGTGCCGTCGACGAATCGTAGGAGATCATGGCCACGCAGCAACGCCATGAACGACGCCCGCCAAAGAGCATAATTACTTTTATCAAGCTTGATAGGTACTGTAGATTGAATGTTGACAGAAGGTGCGACAAGGGTAGAGATGGTGGAATTAGAGGCAGCATTAGAAGTAGCACTAGGCGTCGTCGACATCAGACGATAACCTGGCTCTTATACCAAGATAACAAAATAGATGGAATGGATGGAAGCGTTGGAGAAGATGAATGAAGAGAGTAATTATTTTTCATTATAATAAATAGAGGTATACATGTACATATATAAGGAATCCCTTGGATTTTATACAAGGAAATGCTATACAAGGAATCATAACGTACGATCGTAATTGATTTCTAAATATTCAATCTCTATATTTAGAAGATCTATTAAAGGTATGAGATCGTAATTGATTTCTAAATATTCAATCTCTATATTTGGAAGATCTATTAAAGATATGATTAATAACTACTTCCAAGAACATTTGAAACTAAACTATATTGTAAACTGAAATCTGTATAGTAGTTAATTGCAAATGTTGATGGCTATAAAATCACTATTTTATGAATGAAAAAGCTACTTTATTATTGCATTTATGTAATAGTGCTTGATAAACATCATATTTCAGTTAAAACACTATATTTTAGTTGTTGCTTAGTGATGCATTTGGTGGTTTATGAATGAGAAGAAATATGAATTAAGTATTGTAAATTCATCTTGTGACAGGTACATTATTCATTTTAACACAGGTTTAGAATCTATCAACGTCCATTTAATCCATATTTATTATTTTATTCTTTTGAATATGGATCTGTATTCGGCAACATCCCAGTGTTGTATAGGTGATCATTTGGATGGCGTATATCTTTTGGTATTTTTGAGGATTCTAATATGTTCTCCATAATAGTTCAGTTTTAAGTATACATTTCAGTTATATCCCAAACATTTCAGTTAATACACTGAAATGCAATGATAACTATATATTTCAGTTAATAACCAACCAAATTTCAATTACGACACAATATTTAGGTGATAATCTACAAAGTTCAAATCTTGATAATTCCTTAATAATATTATTCATTCTTTTGATATGGAAATAAACAAAGCAAATGTTTTTGAAAAAAATAGATTTGTTCACGAATACGCAACTTTACAACTTTACATGTTTTTTGAATAATTTTTTTTCATATGCTTCTTTATTTATTTAAATTCAATGTCATAATTTACATAATATGAACAATATATATATTTACAAAGTTCGAATGAATGATCAACAATTAACATAAAAAATAGGATTCTAAATTTCAGTTACCATAATAATATTTTCAGTGTTTGAGCTAAAACTAAATAACAATCTGTCCATAAAAAAAAAGAATTGTCTATACAAGTAGGAAACAATTGATACTTAAACATATCAACAAATCATGAACAAAACATCTTATAACTAAAATCAATTACACATCAAAAACAATACTCACAATATAATATTCATCAAACAACCAATTACAAATATATCTTTACATCTCAAAGAAACAGAATAAAAAAAAATTAACTTTGCAATCCATCATTTACTCGAAGTTTCACAGGTACCTAAAAAAAAAATGTGAAAATGACCTGCGAAACATATTACAATAAAAACGTTAAAAAGAATACAATACTACAATAATATTAGTTCTACAAGTATATTTCAATGTATAAAATAGAAATCAACAATCAACACAGAAATAGTTCATTATATTCAACAACAACATTCCACCACTTACTTAGAAATTATTCAATTCCAATATCTGCATCATCATTAGTGCAAATCCTTTCAACATCTTCTACTGCATTTTCAACATCATCATATCCTTCTTTTTGACTACATAACCAGAAAAAAAGATCAAAAAATTCAGAAAAGAACATGACATGTTATTATTCAAAAAACAAGCAAACTAACATTATTCCATAATCGATAAGAACAGATAAATATAAAATACAATACTTGTTTAAAATGTTGAGATCATAACCCTCTTTTTTTGAAAAATAATTTCTGGAATCATGATTTACATTAAATTTTCAACAACACTTTCATTTTCTAATTTTGTACTTCTTAATATTCGTTTTATATCTCTTGGAACCACCACCGTTTGGTCGACCATCCTTTCCACTATCTTTCGTCTTAACTTGCTAAGGGACCCATACTTGAACATCTGGCATGGGTCTCTTTTCTCCACGAGTGATAGATCTTTTCTGATTAGGAGCACTACAATCTTCAAACTTGTCAACATAAGAATCTCCCAAATTTAATAAAGACATCTGGTCCTTCAATTCAACCAATAAATTCTCTAACCTTGACTTAGCAATATGTGTTAAAGATTTTGATTTCATAGCAGTACTCAATATCTCGTTTGACAATCATGAAAGTTCAATATAAGAGCCAACATTCTCATCATTATTACCATCATCATATATGTCAACCTTAATCTCATCCTTCGTACCTCTCTTCCATCTATCTGTTATTAAAGAATCTAGTAATTTTTTAATACCAAAATAACTGAAATAGGCAAGTAAATGGCAGCAAGGAAGTCCAATAAATTCCATCATATAGCAACTATATCATGAATCTGATTTGTCATCATTTCTAATTACAGTATAATATGCTTCATCATCTCTATATTTAAAAATACAATAAGAAAATGTTGACTGATACGAAACAAAATATAACATTCAATGATTAGAACTTAATTTTTAAAAAGGAAAAACATCTATAGCTACTGCAAAAGATGTAATATAATGCAATAAAAATAAGAACCATATATATTCATTACTGAAATACTACAAGCTTATTTTCTGAGAATGAAATTTAAAGAGTATTTTGCAACAATTTCAGTTTCTGAGAAAGAAATTTCAATATACGTACACCAGATTAGTCTATTATTTCAGTTTCTATAAAGTAAATTTTAGTGTCTATATAGCATTTTAATATAATTTCAGTTCTATATAAAGAAATTTCAGTATCTAACTAACAATTAATAATAACTTCAGTACCTAAGCAATAATTTTCAATACAATTTTATACATAAACAACGACAAAAACACAACTATAAAGGAAAAATGTACGTACCTTAGACACTTCAATATTATCTTCTGAAATCTGAACTGACCAATATAGACTTTCTTTCAATTGCTCTTGAAACATATGAAATACCTTAGTTGTGTAAAGTGTGTAAACATGCTTCTCAATCGGCAACTTTGAAACCATCTACTAAATATAATGATTATCAACAAAATCACTGGTATTCTCCTTCTCACGTTGCATCCTTAATGTACTTTCAAAACGAATAATAAATTCAAATAAAATATTGTATTTTGTCATTCTAGTTCTCAAAAAAGCATTCATACCTTCACTTCTTTGAGTAGTCTTCATACCCGTACAAAATACATTTGTCAAAAAGAACAGGAACCCACTTAAATTGAACCTTATAAACATCTATTAGTCAATCATTGTTATAAAGATTTTGATTTGAAACCCAAATTTTCCAATTTGTTTCAAACTATTCAACGGACTGAGACTTCCATACAATCATGTGAAATTCATTCATAACATCTTTTTTTTAGACACAACACCAAGTTTCACAAGCAACTTTGACATAAAATGCCAACAATAGAATCTATGAACTGCATTTTTAAAGGTTTCTCTTATTGCAGCATTCATAGTAGGATCTTGTTCAGTAATAAAAACTGAAGGAGCTTTGCCAAAACATTTGATAAACTTTGAAAAAACCTACTCAAAAGATTCTTGAGTTTCATTAATCATGAAAACAGATGCAAAAAAAAAACAGTTTGCATATGATAATTAATTCCGCAGAATGCACCATAAATCATTAAATATTGGTTTGTCTTGTAAGTCGTATCAAATGAAATAGCATCACCAAATAAATCACAATCTTGAATAGAAGTAGGATCTGTCCAAAAACAATGTGTCAACCGCTTGTCATGATCTTGACGATATGCATAAAAAAATTTTAAATTCTTACTTTTTCTCTTTTCAAAATGCTCAATCAACAAATCCACATTATAATTCTTTATTTCTTCCTTTATATCACGCCTCATGTTCACAACATTACGAATTGTGCAATCCATTTTATTAAACCCTCTAGACTGTAATGCTGCAAGCTCTACTTGAGAAGAAGGTCTAATCCCTATATTAGACAATGATTTATAGAATCTTCTCATTCCATCAGTTATCTTCCTGTTAACCTTTAGATAATGAAGTTTAGAAGGAGAGGTTAGCTTATGATTATGTTCTTCTTTAAAATTGAAAACAAACCAATAATTTTCATCAACATTCTTCTTGATTCTAATAGTAGCTTTACACCCTTTTTTAATAATACCAAATTTTCTTTTTGACTTAGGAGTAGCCATTAAGCAATTATTACTTTCAACACCAGGATCTTTTCCAAAAACATCAACAGGAGTATCTAATATATTTGGTAATTCCTCATTGCCAGCATAACTTCCTTGCATTTGACAATAAAAAACCTTCTCCAAAATTTCCTTTTTTTGTGACATATTATCAAAACATTTCCGTGATTAACTACGTGAGCATCAAAACTAGAAACACTAGCATACCTATAATAAAAAACCCTTGCTTCTTCTAAAGTAGAAAATACTTGACCAACATATGGAACAAAGAAACAGAAGTAAGTTTAACATCATTTCCAACACTAGCATGATTGACTATTTGATTCTCAGTTGTATCAACATTCATTTCTACAACATAAAAAAAAGATCTTACAATAATTTCAGTGTCTAATCAAACAATCTGTGTAAAAAAAAATCATGTTTCAATATATAAGACGAAATCAAATATAACTTCCAATGATTTCAGTGTCTGATGAAAAAATATAGTATCAAACATCAATGTTTCAATATATTAATCAAGAAAAACGAAAAAAAAAAGTACAATAATTTAAAAATAAAGTGAAACTTACCGAAAGAGATGATACAACAAATGAGTCGAATGAATCATTGAGTGAAAAAGAATATTACATATCTTGAAACATCTCTTTACATCACAACAAATAACTTCAAAAACAACAAATACTCGTGATCTCTCTTCAAAAAATCTACAACATTGATCTGCTACATATGAACATATCCACAAAACTTACGACACAAAAAAAAAGGAAAAAAAAAAAGAATCAATCTCAGATCAAAAGGCAAAGCACATCTACAAACACCCAAATCATTACCCATAAAAAAATTACATCCAATGAAGCCATATCAATCTCAAAACAAAGAACACATAACATCTGCAAACCCCTAAAACAATAGTTTCTCAAAAATACATGAAATTAACAAAAACAAACTCGTTTATAGAATTAAAGAACTTCCACTAGAAAACTTGATCATCCGATCTCACTCAGTACTCGGTCAAAATTTCCAGAAGAATCATTGCAAATCATGCATTGTTTCTTCTCTCCAAAACCGTCTAATAATGGAATAAATGAGAAATATCCACCGTAATCAACGTTCAGTTAGAAAAAATGAAAGGAAACAAAGAAGGTAAGATTATCTTCCAAAAAGAGCACCATATCACACTTAAACGTAATCAGAGAATCACCACAAAATTTAAAATCAACGGTTATAAGGATATGTCCTCAAATATGCAAAATGAGGACATGTCCTCATCAGAACTTTTTGCTATATATATGTGTGTGTGTGTGTGTGTGTATGTATGTATATCTATGTATGTATGAATGTATGTATGTATAATGGGACTTATGGTTGTCATAGATCCGGATTTAAGCCCCATAGTAGTGCAATATGCTAAGTTACTTCAATGGCAATTCATTTCTTTATATACCTAGATTAGATCTTTAAATTATCCAGTACAAGATTAAACTTGCTTAAGTATCTCAAACATTTTTTGAAGTATTATAATCTTCCTTTCTTAACCACTTGATGAACATGTTATGGATTATTAGATGATGTGGGATTCTAAAGATGGCTTATACGAGCTCTATGGGTGGCTCGTACCAACTCATTAAGGTGTAATACTTAACTTTGTACAACATTTAGCTCATATGCTTCCAATTGGTTTAACTTTGCTTTGATACCATTCCGTCATGACTAGTCCAAAGTTACTACCATGACTTGATTCATGATGAGTCTGTAATGTTATTGTTCTTAAGTAACTTGTGCATGACCCACCAAGTTGGGCCAAAGTCAAATCGCTTAAGTTGTAAATTATTGTAGTAGTAATTCATTTTTTATATACTTGTCGCAAATCTTCAAATTATCTGGTATGAAACTGAACTTGTCTAAACCTTAAGCACCTCAAGCATGTCTATGTTATTACAATCTCCACTACTTAAATCTCTTGATGTTCTCGTCAATAACCATGCCATGATCACCAGTACTGCAAGACTTTTGAAGTGGTTTATACGAACTCTAAAGACAATTCCTATCAACTAACTTTGGTGTAGCACTTAACCTCACACAACATTTAGCTCTTACACATTTTATTGATTACCTAATTTAATATCATCTCGTCGTGATTCAAACTCAAATCCATTGATTTGATGAGATGCAAGGAGACCAATGAAATTAACTTTGATATGATCCTCCTACATAGATTAAAATACTTAAGCCATAGATTACTTCAATCAAAAATTTACATTTTTTTTCATATTTGTTTGGAATCTTCAAATTACTAGTGACTTAAACTTGTCTTGGGATATTAAATTTCCATTTTTCCAAAGAGGAAGTTTTCTTCTCTTCGACGTGGAGAGTTTCTCCGATGTTGAGCTTTTTAACCTAGTGATGTCTGAGTAGATCTTCGATGATCAATGGCCAAGCAATTGACATGATGTCTGTTACTTATATTGCACTAGAAAGCTATGTAGCATGCGAAGAAACAATCCTCAATTGAACGGGCAAGAGTAAGTGCTGGAGTTAGAAAATATTTGTAGTCGCCATCATACTCTAAAATACAACAATCCTTAATTAATAATAGGGTACATTATAGTTTATTTTCTTCAATTATTTGCATTTTTTAATTTGTCAACTTAAACATTTTTTTGATTACAACTTACCTTTCTCAACTATGGTAAATTAAGATGAACCCCTTTTTTGGATAAATAGTATTAAATTTTTGTATGATTTGAGTATTTTACCTTTTATAATTTACATTCTAGGAATTAAATTACAGTTTACCTTCCTAAACTATTCACGTTTTTTAGTTTAATACTTTAAACTTTTTTTTTGTTACAACTTACCCTCCTCATGGGTTAAATTACAGTTTATTTCCCTCAACTATTCAAGTTTTGCAACTTAGTACGTGATGGTGAAGTTGAGTTTAACGTTTATGATGTATAAATAACAAAAAGAAGATGGAGAAGAAGAAGATGAGAATGAAGGATAAATTTAGTACGTGATGGTGAAGTTGAGTTTAACGTTTATGATGTATAAATAACAAAAAGAAGATGGAGAAGAAGAAGATGAGAATGAAGGATAAATTTGTTAAAAAAAATATTTTAAAGGTTACATGACCTTTCAAACCTGATAGAATGGTCTTATTGTTTAACAAAAGTACTTGAAGTAAACAAGTTGTAATGAAAAAAGTTTAAGATATTAAATTGAAAAACTTGAATAGTTGAAGGTGGTAAATGTAAGAATATGGGAAGATGAGTAAATTTGTCTAAAATAAATAATGTAATTCTTCAAATTTGACGGAAGGGATCTTGTTATTTAACAGAGATTATTAAGGGAGGCAAATTATAATGAAAAAGAAAAATTTAAGATTTCAGTCTGGAAAACAGAAATAATTGAGAGAGGTAAGCTGTAATTTACCTTTTATAATATGATTTGTGTAGAGTTTTTGCCACTTTGTTTTTCTTTCTAATTAAGACTTTAATTTCTTTTAAAATATTGTCTATTTATTTTTATTGGTATTGGTCCTTTACGAAGCAATGAGAAGGGACCTTGGAGCTACGCTGGTCTAGGTCTAAATCCACCCTGGTTAGGGTAAGCAACACAAGAAAAGATTATACGTAGAAAGACACAATGATTATATCCTAAAAATGCGAAGAAAAGCGATCACAAAATCTTCACCTTACTAGTTCAACACAGATTCAAAACCATGCCAGTATTTGGATTCAAATTATTGCCTGCAGGAGTGCTATTTGTTCAAAGTATAATCAGGTTGTAAGAAATGTGGGAAGGACATGACGAAGTTTCTACTAACATGTATACTAAACGACATCAAATAGCTCCATATGATTGGTGTGTACATGCTTCACATCCTGCATATTAAAAAAAAAAAATTACATAATCACGTACAGCTGGTTCAAAGGAGTACACAGCTTTGCAAGCAAAAAATTATGGTGGAGTAAGGAAATGCATGTCTGGTGAATGACCATAAATTCGAGCAGAACAAGTACATGCGTCTGTAAACAATCTCGTCTCAAAACAATGAGGCTGGCTGTGAGAAAGAAGACAGGAATCATACAACAGCAATGCATAAATAAAGAAATCCAAAGCAACCATGTGTACACGATTAGAAAAATCAGGAAGGAAGGAACTAGAACAGGAGTAGATGTGCTACAGCACAGGAGGCAGAGGAGCATTGACTAGCACGGTTCCCCTCGACTAAAAAAAGGATAATGTCAGAGGTAGAGGAGGAAAGTGCAGTAGCGTGGGATCAAACAGCTGTACGTCCACTGGCCATGGGACGATCACATCCTTTCAGCTGCTACACGAAGCCACATTCTAGTTTCCTGGCCATGACAAAACCGTGTCAATGGATATCGCCGGTCTTGATCTTATCTGCTGCCAACCCACACAAGGGAAGAACCATCTATTCCATCTTCCCAACACCTTCTTCCACTTCCATCCTATAAATAGCCACTTCCCCCATGCCAAGTTCCTCATCACAGTCACATCCAAACGCAGATCAATTCACATTCCCAGTACAGCTCCTTCGACTTCATTATGGCTTGTTTTCCTACGACCAAGGTGGCATTTGTGGCTTCTCTTCTTGCCTGTTCCTTGTTGGCTGTTGTCTCTGCTGGAAGCTTGTCCCGGGACATTGACATCACCTGGGGCGATGGCCGTGGCAAGATTCTCAAAAGTGGCGAGCTCCTCACTCTTTCTCTTGACCAGTACTCTGGCTCTGGTTTCCAATCCAAGAACGAGTATCTGTTTGGCAAGATTGATATGCAAATCAAGCTTGTTCCTGACAACTCTGCCGGCACCGTCACCACCTTCTATGTAAGCAACTACTGATACATTAATCCATAGTCACTTCTTTGTGCCATTACCGGCTGTTATTCACTGTGTTGGTTTTATATCTTCAAACAGCTGTCTTCACAAGGTCCAACACATGATGAGGTCGACTTTGAGTTCTTGGGCAATCTCAGTGGAGACCCCTACACACTCCACACCAATGTCTTCTCGCAGGGGAAAGGCAACAGGGAGAAGCAGTTCCATCTCTGGTTCGATCCCACCAAAGACTTCCACACCTACTCCATCCTCTGGAATCCACAGCATATCATGTAATTACAGAAAAAAAACATTTTCTCTTCTTTCTTCAATATGTATTTCTTCATAATTTGCTTTGTGTTCTAACCTTTTTTTTGTCTCTTTCTTTTTTCTACCTCTTTCAGTTTCTCTGTCGACGGCATTCCAATCAGAGATTTCAAAAATAACAATGAAAATGGTATTCCATTCCCAAACAAGCAGCCAATGAGGCTCTACTCCAGCCTCTGGAATGCAGATGACTGGGCTACAAGGGGTGGGCTTGTCAAGACCGATTGGAGCAAAGCTCCCTTCACTGCCACTTTCAGAAATTTCAAAGCCGATGCTTGCATATGCTCATCATCAAGTGCCTCCAGATGCAAATCCATGGGATCTCCTGCTGCAACAAGCAACCCTCTCTGGCTAAACCAAAAACTGGACTCTGCAAGCCAAGAGAAGATGAGATGGGTGGAGAAAAACTACATGATCTACAACTATTGCACTGACCTGAAGCGATTCCCTCGAGGTTTGCCTCGAGAATGCTCCACAGTTGCTTAGAGAGAAAGGCAGAGATAGTGTATACTGTATACCATATTCTTTCATTCTTCAAGAGATTTTCTACTGCAAGTTTTCTGTAAGAAACAAAATGCAATGGATGATTGTTTAAAGACAAGATCTTTTCTTTAAAATCTTAATGAATTATTCTATGGCTAATACACTGTAGGAGGGAAGCTTCCCCTAGGTTATGATACTTCAATTAAAAGACAAAGGAAGACAAAAAAAAAAAATAATAAAGAAAATTTGAAGCATACACTAATACAGACACCTGCTGATTCGGCTATCTAGCTGAATTCCATGTCAGCAACAGGGTTGTGATACCCATTCATAACAAAATCATACGGGAGGACTGTGATACCAAACCATATGATATGAGACTAAAATGGCTGTGGTGCAGAATGATACTAACTCGTATCAAAATGATATGAGATTGAAATAACAGTGATACCAAATGGAACCAAAAGATACAAAATCTAACATGACTCTGTTATTTGATATCATTGTCATTCTCAATCTTGTAATTTGGTTTGAGTTGTATCACAGTCCTATTACTGGTGTGGAAATCTGGACTGTCACATTAATAGGTTTTGAATTAGTGTCTAAATTGGTGACTGCGAACAAACTTTCATAAATTAATAAATGGAATGCAATTATGCAAATAAAAGTGGGCAGGTGCAACCCTGGTAATTGAAATGCATTGTTTGGTAATTAAATTCCTGATATAAAATAAATTGAGCTACAAATGTAGAAGACTTAAAATAGACAGACCTCAATGTTATGATGGTCCAACACACCTGATTAACTAAGAGAGCAGGCATGAATTTAAGTAGAAACAGTAAGGGAAAATAATGACAACAGATACTTAAGCTTATTATTGGGCAGAATCATAAATATCTCCCAAGTCCTAAGGCGTTAAAATCAATCTTCAAAAAGCTGATGTAAGGTTAAGACAAGTAATTGGTAATCTTTAACATGATACTGAACAAACATAATTTATTCGATACGTGACTATTACTCGGAGTTACGGATTCGAATTCTAATAGGTATAGCCGTATAGAATTTAAAATTAAAAAAAAAAAAGTTTATCATGGTCATCACATAAACAAAAACAATAATCACAGCATTCTGGAGAGAGCTCGTTTTATAACCAAACTATTTAAAGTATGTTGACCTCGAAAAAAGTGTCGCATGGTTAAAAAAAGATATAGTAAGCAGATTATTAAGGCAATAATTGACATCGCTGTTTCAACCCATACTATCATATTCTTATGCTAATATGGAACAAGCAGCATTGTTGAAAACTTACAGAGATAATTTAACATAATACAGAGAGATGAACATAGCTTAACAACCATACGTAAGTATTAAATCATAATAAAGAGAAATGATACTCTGACATATGTTGCAAATAGTATATGGCCATTAGAACTTGATGTGCAAACCTGGCACGAGGAAGAACATCAAAATTAACACCGACTCTTTAATTGTCGATGTATAACTTCAAAACAGCTATCAAAGATGACCCACGTCAAAAGTCAAAACTAACAAGCAGTATACTTTCTACAAAAAAAAAAAAAAGGCAGGAATTTAATTAGAGTACTCTCTAGTTGTTTGCTTATGCACGGTACACAGATGCAACCACAGTGGCTAATGAGTGCCAAGTGAAACTCCACAGCATATTCTTTCACCTAAAAATTAATGTATCCTTGCACAGTTAGCTGACGTGAGTGTAGAGCTCTACCAACAAGATTATAATGGTTACTCCAACAAAATAATAACAAACCACCTTGATAACGATTAACTTACTTGAGTGTACATGCCTTTGGCAAAATGAAAGTCCACTTGCTTTCCTTTTTAACACAATATTCCAACGTTAAGACTTTGATTTTGCACGTGCAATTTTTAGCCATGAAATCGTCAACAGTCACACCTTAGACGAGATTATGATACTGGGGGACAAGAATAACAAGAAACAAGCATTAGTGGATCAGGCTGAGAGGTGGTAAAAACAAGCATCAGCTGTTCAACTGAAACCAATAAAGAAACTGAAGAATTGAGGTCTCACTGTTTAATGGACAGTGGAGAATGGGTTAGTGTGGTTCCCCCGGCTGAGTGAAATGAGAAATGGAGTAGACAGTGCAGTGAAGTGGAACCAAACAACTGGCTGTCTATTGGCTGCATGGCATTCGTATTTTTGTCAAATAAATGCAGCTACTCACAGCCATCATGATCATAGAAAAAGTATGTCATTGGACTTCCCCACTCTTATCTACCACCAAGTGTCAATCACACACCAGCTGAAAGAAAAAAGCTTTGTATACATAATTCATCTCAATAGTCGAATTGCTATTCCCAGCTGAAATGAAGGGTAGAACCATCCATTCCCCTTCTTCACACCTGCCACTTCTCTCTCACATATTGCTATTCCCCAATGATGAAGTCTCCCACCACAATCGCAGGCAAATCTCAATTCGCATCCCTTGAATACTCCCACTTCAGTAATGGGTCATTTCTTTGCTCCCATGGTGATGCCAGTAGCCTCGCTTCCCGTCTACCACTTGATGTCGTTGTCTCTGCGGGAGGTTTAAACCAGGATATTGACAATGACATCACTTGGGACAATCAATGGCCATGGCAAGGTTCACAACAACGGTCAGCTCCTCACTCTTTCCCTTGATAAGTTCCCTGGCTCTGGCTTCCAATCTAAGAACCAGTATCTGTTTAGGAAGATTGATATGCAGGTCAAGCTAGTCCCTGGCAACTCTGCCGGCACTGTTCCAGCCTTTTACATATGCCTTTCCTACACAAGTTACTCATAATCGCTTCTTTCGGTCGAAACCAGCAAGCATTCATTGTTTATTTTATTTATTTATTTTTTTTTTTTTTTTTTGACAAGAGCAGGCATTCACTGTGTGTACTGCTATTTAAAACTGATACACATGATGGGGTTGACTTTGAGTTCCCTGGCAACCACACCTGGGACCCCCAACACTCTCCACACTAATGCGTTCTCCCGGGGAAAAGGTTATGGGAAGCAGCAGTTCCACCTATGGTTTGATCCCAATGAGGACTTCGCATCTATTCCATCCTTTTCTGTCACCTTCTCTGTATGACTATTTCCTCAGATAAAATGGCTCCATACACTCATCGACCATGTTAGGACTCTTCTGCATTTTGATATATATATATTTTATGGAAACGGTTAAATTAAATTTCAGTAGGCCAATAAGCTAAGTAAAAGTATCACAACGTCATAATTATACAAAACTTGGAACCAAAAGTTCCAGATAGAAATGAATCAATGTTTGAATCCAATTTAGGAAAGACCACAGAAAGATACTTGTAGAGATAGTACTATTGAGATATAACAGAACTTCAAGTCTCAAAGTCTTCAATGATATTTTGATTTTTTTCTAAATCCACTCTAAGAAGCACAGCTTCCGGATTGCTTTTGGAGGATGAAGGATTAGAAGTAGGTTACTCCACTATCTGTGAAGCCCTAGCAGTAGTATATTGAAGCAACTCTTCATTTTTAAAGCCTGAAACAAACGTTTCTACCTAAAACTTCATCAGTGAAATAATATCATGAATGACAAGAGTATAGGGATCTATTAGTGTTACGAAAAATCCTATTATTCCTTTCTTTTCAAATCAACCAGAGAATGATTTAAAGTAAAATCGCCCTATTATGTAAAGTTAAATCTAATTTGAGATGAGGTAAAGAATGTAATAAGTCTACAACTCGAAAAAAACCTAAATATAAGTGGAAGGAAAACTTCAACTCTCAACATTCGCAAATCAAGTCATTACCATTGATAGGCCTTTTTTTTAGAGTAAAACCATGCACGGAGGTCCAACTACCATGACGTCCTGATCTTGTTGTCTTGAATTAGGATAAACCATCTTCCATTCATTGTGGGTGTCTCCTAGAGTCTTAAGCCACGTAGTATTGGGGTGATTTTTAATACGCATGGTTAGGAAGCACAAACTATTTTATAGGGAGTGCATGCTCATACTTAACATGTCATGTACAAACACACTAGACACATTGCTAGAAGTGTCCTTTTGTTTTGGTACAAGACATCAAGAACACTTTTGAACATTTTTTCTCATTCGTTTTGGCCTAATTGATCCACATTTTCAAAATGAAATTCTTCCTTACAGAGAAAAGAAATCCTCGACACAACTAAAGACTCCTTTTTCATCTCACCTCTTCTCCTCCCCAATTATGACATTTCATTTCACTTGTATTAATCTCTCACATCAATATTGTTAGAGTAAATAAATTCTTATATGGATCTTTGTATTACTCATTTATTAGATTCCTTAAAGATTAAATATGTGTTCTTCTGTATATAAGATATTATAACCCTTTGTTATGTTCGTAATATATCATTCTCATTCATCTTAACATGATTTCAGAGCATAAGTTTAAGAGAAACCCTAAAACTAACACACCCTCATTCAACAATCGTTGTTGACACTATAGCGATGCTGGAAATATTGTAGCAGTCCTTGCGGAATACTGTAGCATCGTTAAAAATACTGTAGCATTGTCAAAAATATTGTAGCGACTCATCAAACTACTGTAGCATCACTAGAAATACTTTAATGGTTACCAAAATCACTGTAGCAATTATCAGAATCACTATAGTACCATCAGAATCACTGTAGCAGTTGTCAGAAATCCTATAGTAGATTCCATTGGACCCTATAAGGTCTACATCTGGCCGTTCCAACTGTCGTCAAGCTTGATCTAGGCTTTTACACTACCAACAGGCCTTTCGACCTCTTGTGGCCATTGTTCAGGCCTTGTATGGATTGATTTACGGTTATATATGCTGCTACAACTCCTAGATTGTATGTAGAATCTCCCTCGTGATCCTACCTGAGACTACTGTAGCACTATATTCAATGTTTGTGGGTTTTTGCTGTATTGTTGTGTCACTCTTTATGCTCTGGAATGGTTACTTAGTCTTTGATCATCTCTATATATGGAGCTTGTACGTGATTATCTGTTGCTTGTACGTGATTGACTACTACTATTTCTTACCATCTTATGGTTAATGTGATTGGCTATAGTTGTTCTCTGTCTATCTGTTGTTACTACTACTTTCAATCATTTTACGTTATATGGTTCTTTGTTAATAATACAAAGAATCATTATGTAACAAGCTGTGTATGTTAGATGTTTTAATTCGAAAGAGAAGTGTTAGAATAAATAGACCATTATATGGATCTTTATTTTATCCACTTATTGGAATCCTTATAGGTTAAGTATGTGTTTTCTTATATATTGTAATCCTTTGTTATGATCATAGTAAATGATTCCCTTTAATCTTAACAAATATCAATGGATATTGATTTTTGTTTTGTTTTGTGCATAAGGGGTTTAATGATCATGTCCTTAGTATTGATTCTGTGGTTTCTATTGGCATCCATATTCTATTGTTCTTATCAAATAATTATAGAGAGATTTTAAGTCAAGCTGCAGTCATTAATTTTCTAGTGAATGTTGAGTTGCACATTCCTTTCAATTTCTTCACTAGCGCGAAACCGTTTACTAGAGTTTCTTTCAAGATATCTTGAGCACTGTAATTCAAAACATACAAACATATGTCCAATAAGAATTATCATATCCTATGTCCTTGTATACACCAATGTCCTTCCTTTTCCTTCCTGGGAATGTTATAGAAATATAAATAAACATGAGTGGGATTCTCTAAAATGCAGAAAAGCATGAGCTGATATATTTTTATGGACACAAAATGACTTCATAGATAAGCTTTGATTTTACCTTTGAAAGACCAGGGGACAAACATGAATGATGGACGATGTTCGTATTGCACCAATGCTGCACTTTTTGTGTTGCTGAGGACTTTTTATTGATGTCTACTCTTATTGTCTGGTTCATCGGTTGTTTGTTCTTTGTGGTTGCGCTCGCAGCAGCGGGAAACCATCCTAGTGGACAGGTATTATCAAAAGAGAATCAAACACTTGAGGAGATTGATGGCTAAATCCCTGACCTCATATATGACCACAAAGAGATTCCAACACTTGAAACAATAAAATCAACTCATGTGTTAAGCTAAAATCTGCTCAAAAACATGCATGGGTACAAAAGATACGTCGACCTTAATTATGGGGATGGGTTAGGAAAGCAACAAATACCCATGAGGGAACATATTTCATGAAGCACACATATTTCATTACGAACAAATGGAGAATACATGCATGGACGGCAAAAAAGAAGGGAAGTGCAACAGAAAGAAGAAAAGTCATCACAAACCACATGATATACATAACATAAATGATGAGTTCTCACCAACCAGAAGTAACTGATATGCATGAATTTCAATCACTATACATGAATGAACAAAACCATTTTCTCTGCCAAGGCTGGAAACGGATTTGAAAGAGCAGCAGACTAAACCCTCTTGCAGTTGCGGAGGCACTTGAAGAAGCTTCGATCTAATCAATGGAGCACATCAGGCGAGCAGTCCGGAGGCAGGCCCTGGGGGAAGCGCTGGTAGTCGGTGCAGTAGTCGTAGATCATGTAGTTGCTCTGCACCCACTCCATCTTGCCCCGGCCCTCGGGGCTGAGGTGCAGGGCGTACCAGTTGTAGCTGGTGCAGTGCGGGACGCCCCACTTCACGGCGCAGGCGTCGGCGTTGTAGTTCCGGTAGGAGGCCGTGAACGGCGCCAGGGTCCAGTCGGTCTTGATGCGGCCGCCTTGCGTCGCCCAGTCGTCGGCGTTCCACAGGCTGGAGTAGAGCTTCATCGGCTGGTCCTTCGGGAAGGCGATGCCCATCGCCTCGTTGTTTCGGAAGATCCTGATGGGGATTCCGTCTATGGACCAGCTGATGATTTGCGGGTAACACAAAAACAGGTTGTCAGGATCGAGGTAACAGCTCGAAGGTAAAAGGCCAACGTTATTAGTTTGTTGGACAGAAGATTAACCAAGTTATTAGAATGTCATTTGTTATATATATGATGATGAGTGCATGCCAGCGGTGGCATGATTTACCCATACGAATCAGCTGGAAGTCATGGTCTATAACAACAATTTAAGATATATACATATTCCTATTTTTTAAGGTCCACACGGCTTATGTAACCCTTTTTTTTTTTTTTTTAACAGCAAGCTTATGTAACCCTATTTTCTTCAAGGTCAACAGTAGTATAAAATATGAGAAGTTGTTTGTCGTGTTTGCCACTTTACTCACGAGAAGTTAATTATGTACCACAACTTCTTGGAGTAAAGTTTTTTTCATCTTATTTCACCTATATTCTTTTTTAATGGTTGGACTCCTACTTAATGATGCATATATGATATTGGAAAAATGACTTAAATGGTATCCTATGGTTTAAGTGAAATACCATGTTAGTATTTAAGATTTCAAAAGTATCACAATAGTACCTTAAGATTAACAACATTAGACATATATCAACTTCAGTGGGCATCCTATCCATCATGTGACTCAATGCGAGTGCATAAGTAAATTTTTATGATAATAATGCCCTCCTTTACCCTTTCTTCCGGTAGTATCAAAATAGTGTTCAAAGTTTCATGTGAAAAACAATGTCTAACACTATAACAATATTAGACTTGTAATTATTGAGAGTAAGAACCTTGAGGCACCAAGTTGGCATCAAGGAATTTTGAGTCTAATATAGACTCAATAAAAGACATTAAGAAATTTCGAGTCCAATATAAGACTCGATCGAGTCAACTAAGCAAATAGATCATTATTAAGGCTAGACAAGCAATTTCAGGTCCAATACAAGCCCTTAGAGAATTGAAGTCCACAAAAATTGGATTCAATATTGTACGACACGTCTCCATGTAACTAAGCCCAGTCTACCAATCTAGCTACATGGTTGAACATATCAAAATCCCACCACTTACATTCAAAGTGAAATTATTTCAAAAAGAAAAGATAATACTGTTGATAAACATTCCATCAACTTGCTAAGCTACTGACAAAGTAATGAGTGTAACCCTCTCATTCCACGGTATACATTCAAAAGTGGAATTATTTTGAAAAGTGTAGAAGATATTGCCGAAATAATCTACTCTTGAATACTTTAAACTTAAATTCAAATATATTCCAATTTGAATCATGACGAGCGGTCTCCTTGTAAATAAAGGCTTTCCCCTTTCATTGAAAAGTGGAGGGAATATAGAAATAGAAATAGCTATAGTGATAGAGAAAAAAGACACAGAGAGAGACTAAGTTTGATATGAGACAGCGATTGACATATGAAGGTTGAGACAAACTCCTTGACACCAACGATCGTGATAATCCTCAATACAATGCTCGCCTCATGCCCGCATCTACCCACGTTCCAGGAGAAGGTAACAAGAAGAACACCTCTCGATATTGTAAACTTTCCTTTATTCTTTTCAAAATAGCTCCACCATAGAGCAACATGTGTACCCAAACTATGTATATGACTGATTGCCATTAATGTGATGTTGAAACCACATATGTTTCTTATTGTCATTAGATGTAATATCATATCTTGTATTATTTGACAATACATTTAATGGTACAAACCTATATGCTTGAAAGATGATTTATTGCCTCTATGTGCCATAACATATCCTATATTATTTGACATTACTTTTAATAATACAAATCTACATATTTGCCCTATAATTAAATGCACATGTTTGACATTACATTATACTCAACGCTCATTTGTCGCAAATGACGACTTATTCACTGAGATATGAGTCATTCGCTTTCAAACCGATCGCTCGATACACAATTCCTGTTCAGCGCTAAACCGATCGTCCTGGTGGCATTTGGCCTTGAACCAAGTTAGGAGGTTGATCTGACATCCCCCACATTGTTAAATCATGCTAGATCGCATATTTTTATCAATATTTGATTGTGTGTATATTTATTCTTGTATTCTTTCTTTACAATAGGTCATGTATTTTTATTGATATTATGTTTAATCTAATGCATTGTACCTTAACACTAAATTTGAGCACACACACACTCGACACCACATTTGAACACATACTATCATGCATCGTTCACCTTTGAACAGGGCTGATAGATAGATATCATATTCGTATGTTTGACCTTATATTTGAATGTACGCAAATATCATGCGTCGTTTGACCTCAGACACTATATTTGCATATTTAACCTTATATTTCAACGTACATAAAAAGCCTTGTGTTGAATTGGCTTCGAACAAGCTAAGTAAGCAATCCTACATCATGATCGCTCATATGACACGCGACGATTGAATGAATCAATCACCACTCAGCCATGGTTTTATTCTACTTAGCCTTGGTTCATTCACTCGACCTTAATTTAAAGCCAGTCACTCAGATTAGAATGAACTTGCTTGAAAATCATATGTTAACTTCAACTCCATATTTGAACTCATATGAAAAATCACGTGTTCAGCATTACATTCGAACGCATATATGATAATCATATGTTGACTTCAGCCCTATATTTGAACTTTTATGAAACTTACTTATTCGACATTATATTCGAACACACATTAAAATAATATTCTAACATCAACATTATATTTGAACTCATATGGAAATTATATTCATGATTATATGTGAATAATCTTAACATTAATTATATATATTCATGGTTTCATATAAATCTTTTCTTATTTGTTATTAATGCGTCAATCTTTATATTATAATATTTCTCTTTTATATTTCTGGAATAAATGTGTGACGATCGTAAATGAGGTTCTCTTAGGATAATTAAGGAACTTTCATCAAAAGTGGTCTAAGAGAAGTCTAAATATTAAAATTCACGATAATACCTCGTGATTTGAAACCTTAGACACCAAAATGGTATTTCACTCAAACCATAGGGCATCATTATTATATTTTTAAAACCTTGGATATTAAAATGGTATTTTACTCAAACTTTGGAGCACCATTCATTAATTTTTTGAAATAAATAAGTAAGGATATAACGATCATTCAAGTGAAAAGATCAATGGGATTAAATATTCGAATAATTATGTAAACCTTAAGACACCATTATAATACTTTTAAAACCTTGAGCACCAAAATGATATTTCACTCAATTTAAGGCATCATTAAGTAAATTTTCCTATGATCTTCTATTAAAAATGAGTGTGTGTACTCCAAAAATTTTCCAAGGCAAGACAAACACAAAAGCACGAGCAATGAACATATGTAATTGCATATATTTTTCATACAGGTCTATGTAGTTGTATAAGTTCAAACAATCGGTTTTTATTTTTATTTTTTTCATTTAACTTAATTATTTAGGTTGAATTAGTACATGACAAGTTACATGTAATTAAAAAGTTTTATTGTAATTTGACTATCAATACTCCATTTAAAGCTCCAAAGATTTAGTATTAGGTAAATTTAGACGTCAAAATTAAATGATTTATTCAAAGTTCAAAAATAAAGATAAAAAATTACAAGATTAGAAAATATTGTCGAACCTAAGCTACGTAAAAAGGTATTAAATTTACATTATCGTATTAAAAAAATATAAAAATTGAGACACATGTAGCCAAGACATACGTGCCATTTTTGGCTTTTAAATATTCCTATAATAGTTATAAAGAGATTAATAACAATCCTAATGATGGCCAAATAATGTTTATCTATCCTATTTAAAAAAAAAATGATATGATATTGTACTCTTATACCTTACCATTCTAGTTTAATAGACATCTTATCCAAATAGGAATACTTTGCAGTATTTACTAACTACATATTTTGATAATATGGCCACCATGTCCTGGTTCTCTTGGGTCGACGTAACACAATACTTACCATTTTATACCGCACTCTAGTTGAAATACTCAATATCGCTTCAGTTTTTATTTTTCCCTCGCAAACTAACCTCCGTGCCTGCGTCTTAGGTTGTCGCAGTCTAATCGATGAACAGAATGATGAGAAGCAACTCCCGACGTCGTACGAGGTCTAAATAATTGATTCAGCATCGAATTACAAGATGAGTAAGATCAAACTAAACATCTAGGGTGTACGCATGGTAAATCAGTTGTTGGATCTGAAGCTTTTAAAAAAAAAAAGGCAAGATGAATTGCAGAATTAGCTAGAAAGTTGGCTATGCATGGTGCAGTTGATACTTACATGACATTTTGCGGATTCCAGAGGATGGTGTACGTGTGGAAGTCCGACGTGGGGTCAAACCAGAGGTGGAACTGCATTTCCTTGTCCCCCTTCCCCTGCGTGAAGATGTTGGTGTGGACAGTGTATGGTTCGCCGGTGAGGTTCCCCAAGAACTCGAAGTCGATCTCGTCGTGCCTCTCCCCCAACGCCGAAAGCTGCAAAATTATGATATCGCATGACCCAAAATTATCGACATACTATTGTGTGTGTGTGTGTGTGTGTGTGTGTAGATAATTGTTGATTTTTTACGTACGTATAAAGTGGTGACGGTGCCAGCGGAGTTGCCGGGGACGAGCTTCATCTGCATATCGATCTGTCCGAAGAGGAACTCGTCGTGGGTGACGAAGGCGCAGCCGGAGGTGTTGTCGAGGGACATGGTGAGGGACATGCCGTCGTCGAATACCATCACCTTGTCGGCGCCCCATGTGATGTTGAAGTCAGCGTAGAAGTTACCGACCGCATGGGCAATTTCCGGTAGGAAACAACAGGCCACCGCAAAAGTTAGCAAGACAAATCTGCTCAGAGCCCAAGAAGAAGAAGAAGAAGTCGTCGTCGTCGTCGTCGTCGTCGTCGTCATCTTCTTCTTATGAAGAACGTACTACAGGTGGTGGTGGAGATCGAGCATGGTGTTGTGAACGGGAGGAAGAAGAATATAAAGAAGAGATCGAGGGGAATAATTGGTACAGCTGGGGGCTGGGCCGGCCGGGGCTGAGGACGTCGTGCGCAGCAAGTAGGACTGTGACAACAACAGCTGCCGGTGAACTATTGGCGGGGGTCAGTGGTTCTTTACGACCATTAGTTTGTGTCTTTCTCTAAATCAACCATGTAACTCTTAAGGCGGCATTTGGTTCAGCTTTTAAGCTTCTGGTAGAAAGTTATTTTTCTCTTCAAAGTTGAAATAAATATATTTTAAAATCCTTGTTTCTG
>JAMKQA010027768.1:0-14814 GCA_024699735.1 Posidonia australis
CTTTAGCAAGCATTTGGACTAGAAAGACCGAGTTTCTCGGACGTACGAGGGTGCCTAACACCTTCCTCGTGCGTAATAGGAATCCTTACCCATCCTCTGGTTAGCAGACATCCAGCCTTCCCATCTGCATCCCATGCATTCATCCATTTGTGGTTTTCCTCGTCTTGCCCTAAAAGACTAGGTGGCGACTCCTTTTCTTTTTCTTTTATCCTATCCTTGCGCCTTTGCCATCATTGGCATGGCTGTGGTCTCCTCCCTACCCCTCCTTCCTCCGGGTCGGGCACACGGTCACATACTATATCATGTCTCTAACAATTTTTTAGTCTGATAATTTAGTTACTGGACAAGATGTTGCAGCTTCCTCTAACTTGGTTAACTACTAGCAAATGCAGCACAATTGGGATCTATTTCATAATGCCCAGAGAAACTCTATTGCATCCAATCCTATTGGACACCGAAGCCTAGGAAATGTAGATGATCCCTCTCCTCTTAATGCTAACCAGCCCTTGGATGCAGCAGTTCAAGTAACTACTAGGCGTGACGAATGGAGACTCGTAGAGTATAATGCCCATTAGCCCTTGCTCTCTTTACTTATTGAGTTGTAGTTTGTTAGTCTTTTGCGGGCTTTGTCTCCTTGGTGTTTTTTTGAGTTACGCTTCAATACTATAATGCCTGTATAAACTTAAACTCACTCATGGTCCTGTCTGGTTCACCTATTTTGGTGTTATTTTGTTTCTCTTTTCTCCTTTAGGAGGATAAATTCTTGTATCCTATAGCTTAATGGTGGTACCTATAGTTAAATTTAACTTTTTATAATATATACTGTTTCAAAATTTAAACAAAAAACAATCTTTGAAGACCACCATGATAAAACCAAAAGATTCAAAAATTCTCAAAAGATTACAAGGATCTCAGTTTGTAATGCACACCAATAAGAGCACAGCCAATGAATGATACAAAAATCAATTAACTAAAAGTTAATCATGGCTCGAAAGAGTAGGAGTTCCCGAATTGAAATCCGTCTCACGTTGGGGATTACTAGGAGCCAAAGAACTGTGCTCCACATCTCTGCTTTGCTGGTATGCAGATATTGCCCTTATATTTTCACTTTTTTCAAAACCTGTGGCCAAAGAGTCTATCCAACAATGAAACAATGCAGAAATATCATTGGTAATCATAAATTGAGTCTTGTGTAAACCCCTAAATAGTCTATTGTTTCTCTCCTACCAAACAATCCATAAAACAACTTGAACAAAGGTATGAGCACCAGATAAGGTAGTATCAATTTGAGCACAGGTGGGATGACAAATAGGTCCTCAATAGAAGTAAAAGCAGGATATATACATCCTACAGAGAATGAACTCCAAATGGACTGCACAAATGGACATAACAGAAACAAATGCTTCATTGATTCATAATTAGAAGTACAAAAAATGCAAGAGTCATTTCCATGCCAGCCCTTTTTCATAAGATTATCCTATGTAAGGATTCTATTGCAAAGTACTAACCAGGTAAAAAGTTTAGTTTTCAGTGGCACCCAACAATCCCAAATTTTATGCATATATTTAAATCGAAGTCCACCATCATTAAGCATTTCATAACATGATTTGACAGTGAATGTATTGCTGGTGGGTTGCCAAATCATTAGGTCTTGTGCATTCGTAATACTAACACTGTTAAGTATGGTTGACAGTGTATTCACTTGATCATTTATTGAATCAGAATTCTCCAATGACAAAGTATCAGTAAATAGAGAATTAGGATCAGCAGCATTTGTTTCTAAAATTTTAAATACAGAGGCTTTTTTAAATCTAGCCAGATGATATATATCTGGAAGACAATTTCTTAACTTTTCTCCATTCCACCATTTGTTTTCCCAAAATATAGTATTTCTGCCATTATGAACCTGGAAGATTGAGAAGCCATTAATAATATCAAAGCAGTTTTTGAGTTCTATCCATAATGGTGAGGCTCTACCATTTGATATATTTAGGATGGCCTCGGAGCCATTCCTAGTATAGTATTTTACTATTACTACCTCTTTCCATTTCAGTGAATAAGTGGTAGAGAGTAATTGCCAAAGCAACTTACATTTCAAAGCCAAGTTGAAATGTGCCAGGTTAATAATGCCCCAACCTTTTTGTTCCCTTGATCTACAAATTGCTTTCCATTTCACCAAATGCCGGACAGTATTAGAAGGAGCAGCGTTCCATAGGAATCTGCATCTCAATTTATCTATTGCTTTGATAACTCTAATGGGAAGGTGTAGGACTGAAAGGTAATAGGTGGGAATGGTAGATAAGACAGAGTTCACCAAAGTAAGTCGTCCTCCCAAAGAAAGGAATTTTGCTTTCCAATTGGATAATTTTTTGGTAATTTTCTCTATTATTGGGGACCAATCCTGATAGTTAGATTTCCTGAAATGTAAAGGCAGGCCTAAGTACTTTATAGGTAATTGGTCAATACTGCATCCCAGAATTTGAAAAGCCCTCTGAGTAAAGTCCTCCGAAATACTCAAGCCAGTGATTGACGATTTATTGAAATTTATTTTGAGTCCAGAACAGGACTGAAAGCAACATAGAATTCTCTTAATGTTCACTAAATCATCTTCTCTAGCAGACAAAAAAAGGATTGTGTCATCTGCATATTGGATATTCAAAACATTAGGGCCACCATTAGGTAGTTGAATACCTGATAGTAAATTGTTATCAGTTGCAAGTGAAAGCATCCGATTCAACACATGAGTGACCACAATAAACAGGAATGGAGATAAGGGGTCACCTTGTCTAAGCCCATTAGAAGCCTGAAAGTATCCTCTAGGGGAGCCATTAATTAAGATAGAGAATTTAGCACAGGAGATGCAAATTCTGATCCAGGTGAGCCATTTGTCACCACAACTCAATCCTTTGAGTGTTTCCAAGAGAAAGTCCCAATTTACATTATCAAATGCCTTTTCAAAATCTAATTTCAGAACCAAACCCGGAATGGCATTCACCTTCATGTAATGGAGGGTCTCCTCAGCAACTAGAAAGTAATCGCCAATGTACCTCCCAGCTAGAAAAGCACATTGTGAATTATCAATGATACTGTTTATGACAGGATTGAATCTAGTTGCTAATGTTTTTGAAATAATCTTGTAAAGACTATTAACGAAACTAATGGGCCGAAAGTCTTTAATCTCTATAGCTCCATCTTTTTTGGGAATAAGGGAGATAAAAGTCTGATTAATATGGATCAGGTATTCCAAATCATTGGTGGAGTGGAGATTATTAAAAACTTCAACTATATCATCTTTCAAGATGTCCCAAAAATGTTGGAAAAAACACATTGAAAAACCATCGGGACCAGGAGCTTTTTCCCCTGGTAATGCTTTGACAGTTAGTTGGATCTCTTCCAATGAGAAAGGACTTTCTAACACATTTGCATCAGGAATCTTAATGGGCACCAACCTATCCCAATCAAAACAAGGTAGTGTTCTCTTTTTTTTGTTAAATATCCCAAAAAAGTGTTTTTCTATGTCTTTACATATCAGAGGTGGGGAATATTCCTGAATGCCATTAATAGTTAGGGAATGAACCGCATTAATTCTTCTTCTATGCTTTACCATATTATGGAAAAATTTGGTGTTGAGGTCTCCTTCCTTAAGCCATTGGATTCTGGATTTTTGTTTCCAATATACTTCTTGTTCTTGAAGGAGAGAGTGATGTTCTTCCTTAAATTCCCTTAATTGCCTTATCAATACGTTTGAGGTATTATTGCATTCCAACAGTGAGTCTAAATGTGCTATTTGTGTTTCCACCGTCCTGAGTCTGTTTTTTCCTCTACTCCCTAATAGGAGCAATCCACAAATTAATGTGTTTTTTCAAGAATTTTAATCTGTATTAAAATCTGGCCACAGGAGATATGGCAACACATACACTTAAAGACTTGTACCGGCAATGTTCCACAAAACTAGAAAATCCCTCAATTAAGAGCCAAGATTTATAATATTTAAATGGTGGAGGCCCCCAATCATATGGGACTGTAATAAGAATTATAGGTATATGGTCAGAAATAACTCTGGGTTTTCCCAGACAATAAGAATTGGGATATTGATCTCCACAACCAGTTGAGATTAAAAACCTATCCAATCTGACCATGATAGGAGTGTCATGGAAATTTGACCAAGTGTATTTGCAATTATTAGGAGGGATGTCAATTAAACAACAATTATCAATGAATTCATTAAATTCTTTCATATGATAGAGTATACCACTCCTTGCGGAATGCTCATATGAAAATCGTATCAAATTGAAATCCCCTCCTATAACCCAATTAGAATTTACTTTATCACCAATGGAATCCAGTTCTTCTAAAAAGTTTCCTTTTAAACTTGGGAGACATGGTCTATATACTCCAGTAAGCCACCATTCAAAATTATCCTGATTATTTTTAAAAAATACAGAAATGTTGTATGTCACCACTATGCTGTCACACATAGTATCAACGCTTTCATCCCAACCTATGACAATACCCCCAGAAGTACCCAGAGAAGGTAAAAAAGTCCACTGAGTGAGTATACCTCCACCAATGTAGTTTAAAACCGGAGGAGGTATGACCTCAAGCTTAGTCTCACTAATAATAATGATGCTACATTTACTTGCTTTAATCATATTCCTAAGCGCTCTCTTTTCCCACCACTGCCCATTCCCCTTATATTCCAAGATGCTATCAACATTTAAATATGTTGTGAAATGGAAAGAGAAGAAAAGTTCTCAAACATATTAGAATCCTCATTTAAGTTTTGACAGCTTAGTCCTTGGTCATTTCTGACCTGATTATAGAAACAATTAGCCTTAGAGATATTATTGAAAGTAATACCAATCTTTGCAGCAAAGTCTTTGAAATGACCATATGAATCCCAAGTAAGAACATCATGCAATAAAGAACCATCATTTTCTAAAAATTCAGAACTAGCATTTTCAGTAATTTCAGGGCTAATAACAGGAGTTTGCCTAATAGCAGGATCAACCACAGGAGTGCAAGCATAAGCATTTTCAAGATTGCAAGTATTGGAAGTAAAAGCACACATATTACCTGGCGCATGTAGTGGTGTTGCAGGGCGCGGATCAGCCACAGGATCAGCCAAGGCCTCACTAGTGCCTCCCAAGTCATCACTTTCCAAGCAATCATAAACAGCCAGTACTTTTCTGAATTTGGATAAAGAGAGATTTCGTGCCTTTAATTCAGATTCTATAAACTTGGAAGTTTCATTTTCTCCAATACAGGTATTAGGAGAGGCTGTTGTAGGGATGTTAGGAGAAAAATCTTCCCAAGGGGAAGAAGAAGAACTTGGGTGGAATCCAGTAGCCTTATATGAGGTCTTCAACCTTGGACTAAGGGGTCTAGTCCAAACATTCTTTCCCATTTTTTGATTTCTATTGCTTCTATTACCCCTCCACCCTCTGTTTGGTTTAAATTGTTTACGAATAAGATTCAGAGCACTAGAGCTAGGGGGTCTAGTAGGAGGTTTAGGGGGCCAAAAATCAGACTATTTTGAGGTAACATCTGAAGAAGATGAGCATAAATCCCAACTCTGTCTATATTTAATGGGATACACAGATCTACCATAAGCGAAAAACCTGCAGTCTGGTATCTCCATACCCGAATGGACTTTAACTCTAACTCTAGAAAATCCCAAAGTGTTCACAAAATTCATATCCACCTCTAGGAGTTCAGCGAAACTTTCTACCATATGCCTGAAAACATCCACATTCCAGAGATGAAATGGGACTCCTTCGAGTCTAATCCAGACTCCAACCTCTTTAAGATTACAAATGGCATTAGAGTTAGAAGTCCAAGGCATGAAAGAAGCTGAAATCAACTGAAGCATGGGGCCATAAAGATTGAGTGAGTCATTTTTGTCCTTAATCGAAGGGAATGTCAATAAGAATTTCCCAGAAGAAAAGGTTTGAACCTCAACTTTAGGAGCATTGGACCAGTGGGTCCGAATGTGGTCCTGAAGGGTTTCAATTGTCAGGTTGGTATTGTGCGCAGTAATGATGGCACTGCGAGACAGTAACAGGTGTTGTTTACATACTGCCTCAGAGGGAGCAAAAATAAATGGGTTCTGAGGAGAAAGTCCAATAGATTTTATGGTGGGAGGAAGTGTGGGAGCCATATGCACACCCTGAAAAAAATTTACACAATGCTACGGAGTGAGAGGATGCTTTACACTTAAAACAAAATCCCTTGTATTTACAATTTTTTCTTTCATGACCCCTCAGCCCACATTTAAAACATCTTTTATGTAGAATACAAAAGTTTACCCAAGGAGGACGAGCTTTTCTCCTCGAAATTTTTTCCCAGCCGCTGGAAGTATCCTCTTCAGAAGACAAAGCTAGGTAGCGCTCCACATCAAAAGGGGTATGGTGTCCTCTGGAAGCTGCAAAAGTGGGGGTAGTAATCTGGGTGGGAGACTGTAGTACCGTAAATCTCGAGCCAGATGGGGTGTATCAAGTGCTAGAAGAAAGATTAAGAGAGGATGTCTGGGAAAGGCGGCAAAAATCAGACGACATGTCTGAGTCAGGTAGTATACCCGCAAACAAAGGAACCCCAGGGTTCTCAGACTCCGAAAAATCATCCCCATAAGCCACTACATTATCATTCTGATAATAAGAAGACACACTATGTTTTACCATAAGGCCCCTGCTAATAGAGGAATTATTTAATTCCGTAACTAGAAAGACAAGGTTATTTTCGAAAAGAGGCACTTTTCCCGCACTTTAAGCATCCACGTTTCCTCTCTCACACAGTATTGCAGGTGGTGACGGTAAGATAATGCTATTTGTCTTGCCCCGATTCTCGAGAGATACAGAATAGCAACCATTAGGAGATTCTGACCGCAATTTCGGCGAACAAATATTATGAGAGGCACCATTTCGAGAACCGGGAGAAGAAACATTAATGCTAGATGAGACAGGGTTGGAAGGTGAAAGGGAAAAAGCTAGCACTACGTCTGACTCAGGGATACGATCTGGTCCCACCAAATCAACCTTCGCCGACGAAACTACCATATTATCAGAATCATCCTTAAAATTATCCTCCAACTCTCCATTATTCCCATAATTCGAATTAAACACCTTCTTAATAACTGGGGGAAAATACCGAGAGTAACCCCAAACAGAACCCAAGGAGTCAGCGAGGCCGTCACTCTGCCAGACTCCACTCATAGTACACAGAGCCCCTCGCTGGAATCCCACCGGCGGGAACGAGCTCACCGGCGTCAATGGCGAATATACAGGATCTAAAGAAAAAGGAAGCATTGCATCTGAACATAGAGTCCCAGGGGGGCGATAAAAAGCTCCCAACTCAGATCTATCGTTATCTAAAGATTCATCCATAACAATAATAGCAGGCATTCTCTTGACAGTGGAAAAGAAATGCTCCAAAGTGACTGAGCCAAAAGGGGCAAAAACACCAGATTGCAATGAACACCATTTCACCGAATAACATCAGATCGGTGACAAATATTTAGTAAAAATCATGCAATCCATAGAAATATTCAATGGGACATTGAAATCAAGATGAAAAGAAACAAAGGCACCGTATTTTATCACCAGAGCACCAGATCTAGTCGATCGGGTGGCCTCCGAAGGAGATCCACCCCGTTTGAGACTAGGAGGGGAAGATATGTCCCGACCACAGAAACCAGATCGGAGATTTAGGAGGGGGGCAGCTACCTTCCTCTTACGACTTCCCAGATCCAGGACAATCAATGAGGAAGAGTGGAAATGTGTTACCGACCGACGGCGAGCTTTACCAGTCGCAAGGCTCGCAGAGAGAACCACAGCAGAGGAGGAAACCTTGCTCGAACGGAGGTAGTAATGTAAAATCTCGCCGGAGCCTTTTACCTGACCCTCGCAGAGTCTTCCGGAGCGATTCCCAGAGTGGCTGGATCTATCTTGAGAAGTGGAGAGATCGGGGGTCGTCGCCTCCAGAAGTGCAAGGTTGGATGCTCCCCCATCAGAAGGAGAGACGAGATGCATCAGATCTGCATATCCCTGAGCACCAGAGGCCTGCAATCGTTTGCTGATTTGCCCCCTTTTGCTTGCCAGAAAAAGTGATTTCCCAGAGCGTAGTTGCATGATTTGGGAAAGTTGGAGATTCTAGAGAGAAGTTGCAGTTTCTCGCACTAGATACTTTGAAATGTTTTCGATCCTTGTAATATTTTTTGGAGGTCACCTGTTGTGTGATTGGGTACCATACTTGTAATATTTTTAGGAAAAATACTCTGCAATACTTTGATTCGCATTTTCCTATATTAATAAAAATACTTACCGTTTATAAAAAAATTTCTCAAAAGATTCACATTGGATTGGTTTATAATCACAGGCCTTGTTGTTTGACTTGTATATTCCCTATTGACCCTGTGGGAATTTAGGACGGTAGCTTCTGCACCATTTAGCTCTGCACCATGTGCCACTCCATGATTAGAGCCAGCAAAGATGAGTCTCCTGGTATTTTGGTTGAGAAAAAGGGCAGGCAACTAGACGACAGCTCACAGGGGCCGCAAATTGTCCACTCTCCCGAGGTGAGAGGAAGATATGGTACAGATCGAAATGACTTCTGATCTAAGAGTATGATATATAAAAATTGTGATGGTTATTATATATATTTCCCTCTTTTTTTAATTGCCTTGTTGGGATTCATTGGTGTACTCAATTGCATTTTGCACCATCTGGCAAAGTTTTGGTACACGGAGGCAGGGCCAAAGCCATAGGAAATTGAGAAGAGGTGGACGGCCACAATCTTGAAAATCTGTTGAGCAACGTCAAAAGTTTTTTTGTCATCGTGAATTTTTATGCATGTTACAAGATTTGAATCGGAGACATGTGACGAGTTTATGGAATGTCAAAAGTTCAAATGATATTTTTCATAGAAGTGTCATTTGCTAAGGTTAATTTGTGACCCTTCGAGATTTTTTTTTTTATTATTAACGAGAAAAATATAAACCTAATAACAGCATATGTCAGTCTAAGAAATAGAAATAATAAGATGCTTTTATTGTAATTTACAAAAATAAGGGATGTCTTCCACATCTTTTGAAAACAGAAATAGCGGTAGCCTAGATTCTCTCCTCTCTGTTTGTTTGAAATTTAGTTCAAAAAATGTGACTTGTGAAATGATGTGAATAAGTCAATTTTTTATGAAAATAACATAATAAGAGTTCTGATGCAAGTGAATATCTACTAATTTTATGAAAACTACTAATAAAATTATCATTTTCCTTGCATTTGACAATTTCTAATGTTTCTCTTGCAAGAAATGGAGAAGAACTCCGGAAGGTCAGGTGCTTTTCCCACCATGGCGTCTTGCTAAGCATCAGTCTTCAGACTAATTTTTCATCATACCAGTGAAAAAATGAAATAACATGCTTAATCAACCTTCCAGAAAACATAGTTAATTAACAAGAAATTTCACGGCATACTCATACAAGTGTATTATTTGGATTTGCATGGTTGGATAATTAACTAGAAATTGCGACATGTGAGTACAAGCTTACAAGGGATTAGATTGAATTATACGATTAATTCAAGTAAATGGTATCAGTATCTGTTATTTTAAGATGTGATTATTGACTATAATGTGATCTATATCGCAGTAATAGTGCTAGAGATGGAAATGGCAGACATAGCTTGGTCTAGGTTGATTATAAGTCAACCCATCCAATGGGCTACATGCCCATGGCATGGAACTCTGCCCCTGTCACAGGTTGGACTGGTTCGGGTCAGTCCATCCCAACAGAGGTCTTGATTACCTTTCTAACAGGCTAATAGAACAAGTAAAAAATGTTGATGATAGAAACGATTTCTAATTGAGAGAAAAAAGAGGAAAATTGTACACATGAGTTATTTCTTAAGGAAAAAAAGGGGAGAAGGCCCCATAGGTGTGATATAAACTTCTCGAAGATCAGATAAGATGTGGTCTCTCTCCCTTCTTCTTCTTCTTCTTTCATAATTCTTTGTCAAATTCATAATCATGTTGCTTTTCATTTTATTATTTGTGTCTAACATAATAAAATTGTCCATATGACCGTGATATTTTCCATTGACTTGTTTAGTACATAACAAGTAAAGTTAGTGATTTGGTTTGAATAGTAAATGTACAATTTTTGATTGAAATCATCTTTATATACAAGCCTTATAAAATTGAAGATTCATGTAGACTTCGCTATAAATGATCTTCTTAAATTTTTTATGGTTTTAGAACTTTTTTTCAATATTAAATTGATTCCTTAGATTTGAATGGATCTAAGCAAGTAGGCATAGAAGTTGTGGCTATGGCTTTTTATGCTTGTTCAAGGATCATGCTCCACATATATCAATGTGAACTTGTGATTGTCAATCTCGATATACTTGAATGTTAACCTTTGAGATGCCTTAGGGAGAAGCATAGATGTAGTGGGTCTTCTCTTCGTCAACTCAATGCATGTATTGGTTGAAAATTTCCTCACGTGTGAGACATTTTTCTTCCTCACGTGTGAGACATTTTTCTTTCAAAGCAAAAAAAGTAAACATTATGGTTAGTGAGTTACAATTCAATTGATCAAATCCAGCTTCCATATGAAGGAATACATATCTTGCTTTGTAAGAAGTTGAAATGAAAAATTTCAACATAAAATAATATAAATAAGGGTAAATTATAGTTTATCCTCCTCAACTATTGTTGAGCACATTATTAGTATATATTTTACGGCCCATATTCATCTATTTTGTATATAAATAATGCTTCTCAAGGCATCTTACTTAATTTTGCAATAACTTGAAGTATTACAAGCAAATGTAGATAAAAGAGGAAAATGAATATGAAAAAATCGATTATGTTGCAAATAAGAGAAGAAATCTCAATCCAACTAGGCTCCAATCAAAGATTCAATTTGTGCATTACTCATCAAATTCAAATGGATCCTAGTTATAAACAATATTCTCAAGAAGCAACTAAAGTTATTCAAATAGAAAGTTCAAAATATAAAGGTCAATTGGTGGTGATTGGTGACCCTGTTATGGAGAGAGTTCATAAAATCTAGGGACATCTTTTATATTGAAGATATTATCTATATTTGTGATTTTAATTTAAGAAAGATGTAACCCCTATTCATGCCTATAAATATGAGAATTTTCTATGCATTTCATCATCTTCTACTTTATATATTTCTTCTCCTAGGCCACTTCTCCAATTGCGGAGTTGAGTTTTGAAAGTTGCTTATATTAGGTTTAAATGATCAACATTATGAGTTTTGTTTTTTATCATGTTTCGTTTGTTTTATTTTTGTTTTCATTTTTCAATCATGTGCTAAATTTCTTTTCTAGGATTAGATGAAGCTATGGTAATTGCATGATGGTATAATTAGTTTTGATCTTTTCTCTCTTGTGCTTCATGTTATGATCATGTATGCTTGACTAACATGATTGTACTGCCTCCAATGTCACAATCCAACAAACTAGCATACACCTAGGCTGAACTAAATAATTAATTCAAAATAAATGCAGGAAAATTTAAAATCAATTACTGTAACAACACCTAACTCTACATAGAACTTGTGAAATGTGGCTATATGGCTCCACTTTTATGCACTAGATGAGACTGTAACTCCATAATCTGCACCTGCCAAAAGAAAAATCAAAGAAAACACACAAATGAGTGACATCTAATAGTCACCCAATACACGCTTACCAACTATAAAAGAAAACAACAAATCGAGACCAGAACTGTTGGAACCCAACTTTGCCAAGCCACATAGTTGCTCGTCTCAACAGCACTAAGCTAGAAACCTAGAAAAAATATTGAAACCTACAAAACTCTATTGTAGATCATAAGAAATCTTTTAAAAAATGCCTTTCCAAAAACCCATTATTTCTTTTCTTTGGCAAACATGTTCATCCTTGAAAATCTTTAATGCATTGTTGAAACGGTTATTCTATGGCGAAAACCAAGTCCAAAAATCATTACAAAATCACGTCTCAAAACCAAAGGTCTCCTTTGGACCAAAGCCTGAAAGTCTAAGGTAGAGCATAGAAAACTACAACACACATACCTACCGTAAAAACCTATTATGTTATCCTAACCACAGGCAACTGACTAGTCCACAAGCAGCCATTGAAGCACACTACACTGCCGTAGACAAGCAACCCTGTGTAAGAGCTCATCTATTTTGGGTTAATACTCTAAGAACCCTCCAATAGTACACTTTAGGACAAACATAGGGTATACCCTCTCAACGTCCTAACTCGGGCACTTGAGAGCTCTCACCCTGGTTCCTACCACACTTGGTAATCACAACCTTAGACTCACACCTAATTCTCCAAGGGTATTAGTCATCCCTAGTCCACCAGTACGATCCTACACTATTGTGGTTCCTATCACTCGGAAACTATGACCATGGACTCGTACCTAATCCTCGAGGGATATCAGTCATCCCTGGTCTGCCAGTACGATCTTTGGTTCTTGTGGTTCCTACCAAAAACCATGGAAACCAATTTCCAAACCTCTGCAGACCTATGCAATTCTTTTACAAATATCTTTTGAAAATCATTTTGGAAAGTATTTCAAAAAAAACCGCCCTAATGATGCTACAAGAATTCCATGAGAGGCCAAGTACAACACAAATCCCTGAACATACCACAAACCAAACAATCCATAAAACAGAGCCTTGGAAAACCATAGGAAAAAACTACGTAGAACCAAAAGATAACCAGACACTTTAGTACACCCATCAAAAGTATAACTAATTCAAAAAGAATTACATGTTTATTAAGATTAAATGTCCATATTGTACATTCAATGCCAATTCAACATATTGAAATCACTTCGATATGTCGAAATGGGTTCTCTTCGAACCCAAAAGCAACGACAACCTCGTTACTGTCCTCCATGGATTTCCTTGAGAGATCTCGAGGCACACCCATCATATTTTACACATTCCACACATTAAGTTGATAAGAGAATAAAGAAATAGCCTTGGGTAGGTTGTGTACCTTCGTCGTTGCTTGTTTCCACTCTCATGGTAGTCCAACAGCAATGACACTTGGCGACGAGTGATGGTGGGAAATGGCGATCTCTCCTTCCACTTATGGCTTTGAAACCTCCTCCTTCACTCCTTCCTTGCTTGACATCACCCCTCCTCGCTCCCTTTTAAAGACACCCGCATCCAACAAACCCCACGATTCCTAACACAAGCCAACGAGCAAGGCTCATGGATGGGTCACGAGCATGATCGACAAGCAAAAATCACGAGATAGCAAGGATCACAGGCATTGGCTTCTTCTCCTTTCTTCCTCTCCTCCCTTGTCTTCTTCCTTCCCTTTCCTGTTTTGAGCTCATGTAGAGGTAAAAGATGGGTCACAGATCCCAAATCAACATCAAATACAATTAGATATCGGTTGGGATCCATCTTAACACACAACAACCAACCAATTTGGCATGCTGAAGTTATTTCGGTATGCCAAATGGGCACTCTATTAGAGTTCCTTGAGCCCAGATTTCTGTATACTAAATACAATTCGGTATGCCGAAATGGCTCTCGGTTGAAAACCCAACAAACCCAGATTTTGGTATACTGAATACCATTCGGTATGCTGAAATCTACCATTCGGTATACTGAATACCATGAATTCTTCTTATTATAAAATACAATGAAAATGTCTTTAATACACAGCACAATTCTTATAACCCAAGGTGTTACATTCTACCCCCGTAAAAAAAATTCGTCCTTAAAATTCATCTACAAGAAAACAAATAGGAGTATTGCAAATGAATTTCCACCTTATGCTCCCAAGTCGCCTGCTCAGAGTCGTGATGTTGCCACTGAACTAAGACAAGCGTAACTACCTTGTTTTCTAGGACTTGCTCTTTCCTGTCTGGACAACATCCTCTACCATGGATAGATCCTCCTACAACTCCTCTGGCTACAATGGTATCACTTGAGATGCATCAACCAAGCACCTTCTCAACATTGAGACATGGAATACTCTATGCACGCCTGAGAAATCTAAAGGCATTTCTAAGTTGTAAGCAACCTCATCAATCCTCTTGTAGATTTTATAAGGCCCAATATAGCAAGGACTTAGCTCTCCCCACTTGCCAAATCTTGTTATTCCTTTGGTTGGTGACATCTTTAGAAAAATAAAGTCTTCTACTTCAAATTCTAAAGGTCTCTCTCTCTCTTATTTGCACAGCTCTTTTACCTACTTTATGCAGCAACTAATCTCTTATGAATCAGATCTACTCAGTTTGAATACTGCTGCACAATTTCTAGGCCAAGAAGCTGGCATTCTCCTACGTCACTCCAATAGGTTGGTGACCTACACGGTCTCTTGTACAAAGCTTCATATGGAGCCATTTCAATGCTAGAGTGGTAGCTGTTGTTGTAAGCGAACTTGATCGATGACAAATGATCTTCCCAACTGCCATTTAGATCCAAAGCACAAGCCCTTAACATGCCTTCTAATGTTTGAATAGTCCTCTCAGTCAACCCATCTATTTGAAGGTGAAAAGTAGTGCTAAAATTCAGCATAGTACCAAATGCCTCCTGCATTGCCCTCTAGAATCTCGATGTGAATCGAGTATCTCTTTTGGATACAATCTGTAGACACCCCGATTTTGAAGTCACTTGGCAGCAGGCTCCTCCGGTTGATGCTCTGGTTGCAACCACCAAAATCCTAGCCCACTTAGGCCTGCACAAGCCCATTAAGCCCATTAGGCCCGCGCAAGCCCTTTAAGCCCAATTAGACCCACGTTGGCCCACTCTGACCCAATTAGACTTAAAACTAAACA
>JAMKQA010027769.1:0-13412 GCA_024699735.1 Posidonia australis
CTTGATCTCTCCTAACCTGATTATAAATTTTTTTTGCCTCAATAATAGACCCAAAATTAATTCCAATCTTTGCATTAAAATCCTTAAAATGACTATATAAGTCCCAAGTAAGAGCATCATGCATTAAGGATCCATCAGCAACAGAAACATCAGCAATAGTATTATCATTAAGGGAACTAATATTAGGTAGAGAGTAATCCGCCAAAACTGAGCTTGGAACTGGAACAGAGGTGGCAAACATTGTACCTGGAGCATGAAGTGGTGTTGCAGGGTGTGGTGCTGCTACTGGCTCAGGCAAAACTTCTCCAGAACCTCCCAAATCATCACATTCCAGGCAGTCATACACTGCCAGCACCTTTTTGAACTTTGACAATGATAGATTGCGTGCTTTAAGGGCTGATTCAATAAATCTGGAAGTTTCAGTGCTTCCAGAAGAGGGAGAGGACCAGGAAGAAAGTCTGGGAGGGGAATCTCTCTTAGGAGAAGTTGGAGGAGATGAATAAAACCCTGAATTCTTATAAGAGGGCTTTGTCTTGGGGCTGGTGGGACGGGTCCAGACATTTTTATCCTGCCTTTAGTTCCTTTTGCCTCTATTTCCTCTCTAACCTCGATTAGGTTTGTATTGTTTCCGAATGGGATTTAAGGCACTGGAGGAAGGCCTAGGTGGGAGTTTAGATGGCCATGACTCAGCTTGGTGTGAAGCAGCACCAGTGGGAGAAGAGCATATGTCCCAGCTCTGTCGGTATTTAATGGGGTATACCAACCTACCATATGTAAAGAATTTACAATCAGGGATTTCCACCCCAGGGTGGACTTTAACCCTGACTTGGGGGACACCCAAGTTGAAGGTACAGTTAGAATCAATTTACAAAAGGTCATCCCTAACACATATTATGTTCCTCCGTATATCCCAAGAATATTCCTTGTAATATTATCTATATTATTGTCTCTCAGAATTCTTTTATGTTAATGTTGGAAGGAAAACGTTGATTAGATGTTTTTTTTTTTTTAACAGAGCTTGTCTCCCAAATACTCAAGGATAGAGTCGTTTATTATATATTATTTGATTGTTAACATCAAATCAAAACAGTCTTTCTCGCGTACCATCGTTTCGTTGGACTTTCTTTTCCATTGTCTGTCGCTTTTTAAAAAAAAAAATTATTTTAAATGGTCTAGACAGCAATAGTCATTTTCGATAACGTTGGAATTAAAAAGTAATTTGTAGAATAAATTGATGCTGATGTATGCGAGGGAAAAGGTGGTGCATCTTTGGGAATCTAACAGTGATTGCCCATTCTACACGGAACAGCTTCTGTCCAAAGAAAAGATGCAAGAAGTCAAGATAGAACAATTTTTTCCTTATAGAATAAGGTCTTCAATGAATCATATGGATAAAGGGACACAGTCATCATATGGATAAAGGGTCACAGTCATCATGAAGAGGTATTAATGAGAAAAAACTGAGAAAGAAAAACTGAGAAAGAAGAGAGTAGCACGCACGGTCAACAAAAGCATGCTTGGGTCATGTAAACAAGTTTGGGTGAGGATAAAAAGAATTTTGGTTTATCATCTTAAGCACTGTGAGAATGTTGGCTCAACATCCAATTGGACATTGGTAAATTAATATTCATTTTGAGCGTTGGGTTACTTTTTTTTTTTTCCTTCATCTCTTATTATTATTATTTTTTCAATAAATACTTCCGTAAGCTTTTCATTTCTCACACAATTCTTAATTCCTCTCAATTCTCTTAATCTCTCTACTACAATTCTCTCATTCTTTAAACTTTTTCAATTTGAAATTTCTCTACTACTCTTCTCACTTGTGTGGAATATAAGTTTGACTTTGATCTCTATTAACAACACTCCAGTGTCCAAACTTTGGTCTCCGACTTTTCAACACTCTTCGTACTCTAATCTTTGCGTCTTCGGCTTGTTGGCTCAGCAAACATAAAAAATTTCTTTACTTCTAATCTCTCCAATTTTTTTACTTTTAATTCCTTTATTTTTAGATTTTTGGTTTTTTAGGTGAAGGTTTTTTTTGTTATCAATTTTTTTAACATTATAATGAAATATTCATATGAAAATGTAGGAAGCATGATTATATCTCTACCTAGGAGTCAGATTAGTCTCAAACCACAATCACATAAATACAATCTACATGTACTAAAAAACTTAGGAAACAAAGTTCATGAGTTTGGAAGCATGTAACCTTAAACATTACTAATGGTAATAGATGTTATTGTAATTATTATGGTACAAAATTGTAACGATCCGACCTTGAACCGTTACCCAAAATCTAGTTGCCATTTTTTTCTTTATTTACTTACAATAATTACTTGTATCAAATCTAAAACTAAATCCAACATTAAACAACTTAAGTAAAAATACCATTAACTGAATTAAATTAAACTTAACACTTACCTAAAACTATTAATGTGTAGTCGACTGATTCCATCGTTACGTGTACTAGCAAACTTCTACTCCTATCTTGCACTTGAAAGAACACTAACAAAATACACATGAGTGACAACAGAAAGGTTATCCAGCACACACCCCACTAAAATATACATTACTCTAGCATCTCTCCTAGATGTCGCACACAATCTTAGGCAATACTCTTTTCCCCCACAAGCAACACAACTTTTGAAATCATGTCTTTGAAAATTATTCTTTTCTTTTCAAAATCATACTCTTGACTTTCAAAATTATTTTTTGTCTTTTCTTTCAAATCACATGTATGATTTTCAAAACTTAATGCCTACTTGAAATGACCACTTTTACCAAGTCAAGCTCACAATCACTAGAGAGTGCCATACTAACACTAAGCCTTTGCTCAGTCAAAACAACAAACCATATCTCAAAAATTGATATAATCCCTATTTCAAACATTTTCTTTTTATTTTAAAATCTCATAGTTTTCTCAAACATCTTTCTTTTTCTTTAAAATCTAATGCTTTTCTTAAATATCTATCTTTTACTTTAAAAATCTCATGCTTTTTTTAAACACTTTTCTTTTTTGTGAAAATCTCATGCTTTTTTGAAACATCTTTCTTTTTCTTTAAAATCTAATGCTTTTCTCAAACATCTATCTTTTACTTTAAAAATCTCATGCCTTTCTTAAACACTTTTCTTTTCTGTGAAAATCTCATACTTTTCTTAAACACTTTTCTTTTCCGTGAAAATTTCATGATTTCTGAAACATCTTTCTTTTTCTGTAAAAATCTCATGCTCTGCTCTGATGCATCCCTGTGAGCATCTCTAGACTAGATTCTAGTCCAAAACACAAATCTCAAATTTATCTAAAACACAAGTCTTGACTAGAGCTAGTTCTAAAACTCAAGTCTCAACAAAGTCTAGCCTCTAGGCTTCTCTGGTGTGTCGTTCTACTCGTCATCAAGCAACCGACACCTGGTTATAAGCAGTCCACTGAAGCACGACCAATGGTGTCTGCACTACCCGAGTGCAAGTCCCCATGTATGGCATACCACTGCTTTGGCCAACGGGTCTCTTTGTACTATGACCACTCAGGTCTCCGTCTCAACTTACATGAGGATACGTCTTCTCTCGATGCTCCTGTGTGTCCGAATACTTAAGGACTCTCACCTTAGATTTTGCCAGTACCTAACAGTCTCTATCTCAGTCTCGGCATCCATATTAATCACGGTGTCACATCTAGTTATACAGAGGTCTCATACCCCCTGGCTCGCTGCCACGTGTCTCTGTGTACAATCAGTACCTTGGATCCTCGATACCCGAAGTAAATGGAGTTTCATACTTGTAAGTCCAGTCGACCCTCGACTTGCAGACCTCAGCCTCGTTTTCATGAACGACAATCCAGGAGTCTCATACCTTCAAGATTTGACGAACACTTACCTTAGCCTCTTAATCTCTCGCGTCACCCTAAGCAACGTGTTCGACCACCTCAAGGATGTCGTTACATCCCCTGGTCCTAGCAGTACGCCCCGTTAGTCTCTTGGCCTCAGCTAACATAAAACTCTAGAAAATCTTTCAAAACTTTTGCAAATCTGTGCATTTCTTTTTCAAACTTTTTTGGAAAACATTTTCGAAAATGCTCAAAACCCATCTCTGAAAATACCACTAAATACTATGTAAAGGAACACCAAAGAAATCCTTATAGTTCCTTATCAAAATTCTTTAGAAACTACTGTTTAAAGTTATCTATGCTCTTTAGGAATCTTTAGAAAACTCTTTGGAAAAATAACTTCTCAGAAACACTCTTATCTTCATATAATAAACTTTGGAAATCATTTAAAACCTTTAAGTACAAGTGAAACATTAATTAAACATTTTCAGGGTATATGCTCATCCTCAAGAATCACACAGAAACCCAGCAGTGGTCTCGAAGTCTTTAATGACTTTCAAGAACAAATACCAATTTATCTTGCTAATTCTTTTGAGACATTCTCAAAACCATCCTAATGGTTCTCTTACTTGTTCTTGTGTCAATTTAATTATCTCTCTAAGATTAATACATATTGTAACACCCAGAACCCGGGGATGTCACCTAAATAGCATCAATCCCTAATTACAGTAATTTACACAATTAAAATAATCAGGGAAAAACAACTACCTAGAAACGACGTGTGGCTGGTGGCTTTAGAACTCGACCATCGGTGATCTAATAGCACTCTAGCTATGCACCTGAAAACCAGATTAAGCAAACAAAATACGTGTGAGTGACATTTAAGTCACCCAGTATGCATCCAACCACGAAAAATACGAGAAAACTCTATTCTCTATCAGTTATAAAACCATTTCACAAACTCTAAGATCATCTTTCCAAAACTATTCCATTTCAAATCCTTTTCTTTATTCAAACCACATGCATTTTCAACACTCATGCATTTTTCGAGAAAACTATAATCTCGACTAGATCCAGTCCAAAACCACAAAGTCACACATGACTCAAAACAAACACATGTTGGCTGACAATTGGCTAAAACCACGAGTCTCAACTCGCACTAGAAGCTCGCTAAAAACTCAAGCCAAAATACATTCCGATTCCAGTCCAAAACCGCATACTCATTCACATTCATTATCAATATTGTCACCTTGATCAGAGGTGACCCAGCCACAAGCAGTCAGTAAGGTCGCAACCTCTATCCTACTACAATGCCGTGATGAACTTCCCTATGCGGGAGGACACTGCCTTGGCCTACGAGGCTCACATTTCATTTCACATGCATAGGGATACATCTCTTCACGACGTCCCTTGGTGTTTGGTCACCCAGATTTCCACCTCTAGGTCTAGTCAACACCATCACATATGGGGTATCCTGGTCCTTTCCGACCGTTTCAACCTCGACAACTACGGTCGTGTCTGACAACTAGTTTCACTGGAGACTCATACCCCTACTAGAATGTCGGCACCGTCCCCACATGGCCCCAAGCCTTGGCAACCATAGTTGTGCTTGACAACTGGTTTCATTGGAGTCTCATACCCCTACCAGACTATCGACACCATCCCTACATGTATCTGGAACCATACAAAATCCACTTTTCAAAACATGCAAAACCACTTTTAAATCCATTCATTACAAGAAATCACATTCATAAACATGGGACTCAAGCCCAAAAATACCTCAAATCATGCAGGTATTTCTACAGGTGATGTGTTCGTTTTAATTACCGCAAGTGCACGACGTACTATGTAGTACATGGCAAATACGGGTCGATCCCACAGAGAAAAGTGTTCAAGAACAAATATTTATTATCAATTATTGAGATGAAAAGTGAGAGATATGATGATTAAAGAATGAATCTAAAAGAACAAGGAGCAACAAATTAAGTAAAACTAGGATTTCAAATCCATTTATCTAGAATTAAGAATGCATGATCATGTTTATTCCCTCTTCCTTTATTTGATTTAAATAACTTGATTCAATGATTCTTATCCACACAAGAATAAATTATATACTTAAATGTGCAGCATAGCATATCACGATTAGGAGTAAAAACATACAAACTAAATTAAATCAGATGATATATGATGGAATTGAGATTATATACACAACTCTCAATTAAATCTTTCCTAAGCATAGACTAAAAAAATGAAATCAATGTTAGTCTATCAAAGTTTATCGTTTGTATGAATGATCTATGTAATATACATCAAACCCACATATTCATTGCATGAAGCACAAAGAGAAAGAGAAGAAAACACGATCACACATCCCAATCAAATAAACATCATCTCTACCCTAGGTCTAGAAGATTAGCCAAGCATGATAACATAAAACATTAAAATAAAGAGGATGAAGGAGAAAGAGAAGACATAATTAAATAAAAAAACTTTTTATTGAAGGGAATCTGAGATTACACTGATGATCTTCAAGATCTCCTAAAATACAAGAAAAGAAAGAGAGTCTAAAACCTAGATTGGATCCATAGATCTACATAGGAGGTCCTTTAATAGACTTACAAGGACTTACTTACGTCAGAGACAAATCCGAATAAATAAAAACGATTTTTACATTTGATTACAAGATATTTTTCTACGCAAACCAACCATACGCAAAGATCGAGTCAAAGCCACTATTTGGGCACCTAGGGGGCGCCCAACTGCCTATGGGCGCCTCCTAGGCGCGCAGGTCTTTCGGAACCGTTTTCGACTTGGTCACTCGTTGTTCAATTCTTCTTTCCTATATTTTTGGAATGTAGATAACTCAAATTTGATCTCTTGACGTATCTTTGAAATTTTCCAAGCAAATATCTTCCTTTTTGGCACAATTATTCTTTTCCTCCTTATTTTCGTAGATTCTTGCAAAATTTGCACAAAACACCTCAAATAATATTATTTATACACAAAATAGACAAATATGGGAATAAAATATGCCTGAATTATGAGTTAATCAATAGGCCACAAAAATTAACAAGTAGTCTACTGAATTAAAATCTTTGAGTCTACTTTTTAATGAAATATAAATCATTCAATTCTAATACTCATAGCTCAAGTTATACACGATTGAAGCAAGAATGCTCAGCTAAGCTTAGCAGTGACAATGTTCTCATGATTTCTTCGAAAATTTATCAAAATTTATTAAAAATCCACAAAACCTATATCATGCATTCAAATCATCCCAATTCGGCATATTCTACTAATCTTAAGCTTAAATGAAGAGAATTAAAAAGAATGAGGTGTGTACCTTTCTCTTTTCTTCCCCTCTCTCGTTCTTGCTTTTCTTGTTTGTTTTTCTTTTCCTTTCTTCCTTCATTGCAACGGTTGCCATCCCTCTCCTCTCGGTTTCTTTCTTTCTTTCTTTCATTTTTCTCTAATTTGCTTCCTTTCGAGCCTTCGTTTTCTTCTCCTTTCTTCCTCTTCTTTCTCTTCTTCTTTTTCTTTTTCTTCTTCTGTTCCTCCATTGTTCCCTTTCTTTCTCTTCTTTTCTTTCTCCTCCAGTTCAGTGCCTGCAGGCTGGCCCATGCTCCTACGCTGTCCTTCCCTCCTACGTAGGCATTTGTTTAATGAACTTTTTACACAAATTTTGCTCAAACACCCTAGGGAAGGAGGAAATATTCTAGACACTCATAATTCATGAAATAACTTATGATTTGGGGTAGGCATTTGTTTAATGAACTTTTCACAAGAAGTTTGCTCAAACACCCCTAGGGAAGGAGGAAATATTCTAGACACTCATAATTCATGAAATAACTTATGATTTGAGGTCTTGATGACACTGTGGTATCCACCATTGATCCATCTTCAGTCCCACACTCCCATGGGTCATCGCACATCATAACTGGCAACCTTCATTAAAAATAACTTAATTATTAATTAATTATTAATAATCATGATTAAGTAGGAAGGCTAAGGTTCAGGATGCTACAAAGATACAGTTTTCCTAAGGGTGGGGGTGTAAGTTATATATCTAGGCATTTAACAAAATATATAGCTGCCCATAATAAAGATGATAACACAGATTTAAGATAATTTAAAATGCACATAGGTTCTAGTAAAATAATAAATTAGAAATATAATGCAGAAGAAGTAAAAGAAGGTCTAACAAAATTTACACTACAAGATAAATAACCATTTAATTTTTCAGATAATAAAAGATTTGAAAGTTGTGTACAAAATTATTTTAACTCAAAATTTAAAGGTCCATTTAGAAATACTACTTAAAATATAATTTATAAACTATTTAAAAAAGATAAAGAATTTTTAATTGGAATGTTTTATAGTTTATTATGTAAAATATCATTAACTTATCATGTTTAGCAAGTCCTAATAATTTTTCTTACTTATGTTTAACTATACATTTGATAGACATAAAATGGAATTTACAAAAAAGATTAATTGCTTTTAAACTTTTTGATCATTCACATACTTGAAAAGCAATAACAAATATTACAGAAGACATTATTAAAGAATTTAAAATATATAATAAAATTAATACAATATCATTTGATAATGTTTCTAATAATAATGTTGCAATAGGAATATTAAAAATAAATTAAAAAACACTATTAAGTGGTGATTTATTTCATTATAGATGTTGTTGTCATATTTTAAATTTAATTGTACAAAAATGTATAGATTGCATTAGGCCTTATATAGAAAATATATGAGCCGCTATTTTATTGATTCAAACATCACCTAAAAGATTTTAAGAATTTAGATATTTATGTGTAGAATATGTTTAAAACCTAAAAAAGTTAAATTAGATGGTTGACATAAATGGAATACAACATATGATATGTTAACTTTATGTTTATCTTATAGCAACATAATTACAACATATTATAATACAAGATTTAATTATTTATTAAATGATGAAGATTGATATGATGCTAGCATAATTCATACATTTTTAGAATCATTTTATACTGCAATTAATCAATTATTTGGTCAATATTATCCTTCTAGTTTTCTAGTTTTAGTTAATTTATTTAATATTACAAACACTTTTCAACAATATAGAGCTTTCACAAGATTTGAAAGTATTATTGAAGTAATGGAGGAAAAATATAATAGTTATTGGGAATGAGCCTCCAATATAGGCTTGTTTATCATTAATCATGAATCCTAAGCATAGATTCGTTAATTGTATAATACTTATAGATAATATTTTTAGTAACATGAATAAAAATGAAAAAATAAATGAATTTAATAATAGAATTAAGGAAACTTTATATGCATTATTTGAAGAATATGTTACAAATTATGATGAAAGTAGTTCTAGAGCACATACATCTAGTTTTGTAGGAACACATAGTAGTAGTAGTAGTAATAGTAGTAGTAGTAGTAGTAGTTTATTTTGGAGTAGAGAAAGTAGAAGAAGAAGAAGAGACTCGCGCAAGGAGAAAATAGGGTGGTGTAGGAAGGAGGGTTTTAAGACATTCAAAAATTAAATGCACCTTAAATGAATGAAGGAAGAAGGAAAATAAATCAATCAGTTCATGCAAGATAAAATAGAAATCGTGGTAGTTATAACAGCTACCCGGTGTGGCCTGTTAGATTTTAAAGAGCTCCTTCGACATTCTGGGACAACAATTTCCACCTAGGACAGAATCCATGCCTATGGGCTAAAGCACAAAATGTTGGGGAAAATTGTAGTTTGACCCTTACATCAGCAAATTGTGTCATTGCACATTTATCTGGAGAGTTTGTCACCAAACACTCTAGGACTAATAATACTACCTAGGTACTCTTCATAGCAGTAGAATTGCAAAATAAACCTACATTTTTGCAAAATTTGCTCTTATGCCCCTAACTTTTGTAGAATGTTAGAATTGCATCAAATATGTGATGAAACTTCAGTAGTACCCCTAAAAAATGTAGAGATACTCCCTCGACATTCAACAAGGTCACAGATGCCCTAGAATAGTCAGCAAATAGTGTAGATAACTAACTTTGGTAGTCACTTGTCGATGGACCACTTCAAAAGAGCATGCTCCAGCGATGACAAGGCATTTTCTAGTACTAAAGCCCATTTCACCCTCCAAACCAACCCAAAACCTTAAACTTACCCTCAACCTTAGTAAAACCACTAGACTTAGGAATCTAAGCCCTTTTGGTGGTCTAACATGCAAGGACATAGGCCTAGAATCCATGTAGTAGGCCCAACAATAGGTCCAATGTGTTTATTAGTGCAACTTGCGATCGTGACTTCCCATCGTGGGTTGCTACCATGGGTAGCTAGTGCGGTGCCCTAGGTTAGTAACTGAACTGCAGGAGGATCAATTGGTCATTTAACACTTCGACCACCAATTCTCCACTTCCTATTGGCTTGCATGGATCTGGGTGTGTTCCTTGATCTATTTGGACCATCATACCCTACATCTTAATCCTAAACCCAATCCTATCCCTCTTCATTTAATCCCAACCATTCCTCCTTAATTCAGATTTCAATCCATGTCTCACATTCATGCAAGCCACCTATTTAAACTCTCTAGCTTATCATTGATGAGGCTGTCAAATTCTCAGCCAACAAGAGACCCAACCACAGCCTCCTCTCGTCGTTGGCCACCAACCCATCTCATTTCCAACCACCCAAATTCACACCGAGGCCTCCACAACAGCTTGCATCCACTGCATTGCCTTCTTAAGTCTCTTTGGAGCCCCCTCGTCCTAGCCAACCTTGCCAAGCACTCGCTGAAGTCTCTAGCAGAGCTCCTCCTCTCACAGAGACACCCATAGCCACCACTATTTCTGGCCACCCAAAATCACAAACATACTAGCCACTACATAACCCATCCAGCAACTAAACATCCTTCATCCATCATGTTCGAGCATCCCCAAGACCACCACAATCCTGCCTCATCGCCTTTGTTGCCACCAAGCACCACCAGCTCTGATAGAAACACTGTGAGTTCCACGCTAGAAGGACAACCCACTTGCACTCTCAGGTAAGTTTCTTCCCTGTCGTGTGTGACCATGCCGACTCGAGGAGGTCCCGGCGCAGAGCCGTGCTAGAGGGAAGGAGATCACAACCATGCCAAGATGGCGAAGGCGCAAGGAAAGATAAAAGAAAAAGAAAAGGAGTCGCCACCTAGTCTTTTAAGGGAAAGACGAGGAAAACCACAAAAAAGATGAATGCCTAAGGTGTAGATGTGAAGGCTGGATGTCTACTAACAAGAGGATGGGTAAGGATTCCTATTACGGACGAGGAAGGTGTTAGGCACCCTCGTACGCCCAAGAAACTCGATCTTTCTAGTCTAATTGCTTGCTAAAGGCTAGATGGATGTTTGTTAAACCTGGATCATGCTCTAATCATGCTAATATGTATGCCATGACAAGACTGGATGGATGTGCAAGACAGTGTGAGAAAACTGCGAAGAAATCCACATGAATTGACAAAATCGCAAAAAATCACATGAAATGTCGAGGTTTTGTTAAAGAACGCTTTTGAAAAACATAATGATATCAAAAGATGACAAGCCAAGTCAACCCGAGTCCTCGAAATCATGAAAAAGTCGTGAAAATCAAAAAGGGGGAAAATAATACGTGGTAGGGACAAATGTCGGCCTTCAGGCCTGTTAATGTACGCCCTTGGGTGATGAAACCCAAATCAAATTAAAAATCTGAAATGTAGGATTAAAGCTAATCAAATCGGATATCGGATAAGAAACTCTGAAGACAATGTGAATCAGAATCATGGAGAAAGTCATGAAAATCAAAAAGGGGAAAATAATCCGTAGTGGAGACAATGTCGGCCCTCAAGCATGTTAATGTATGCCCTCAGGCGATGAAATCCAAATCAAATCAAAAATCTGAAATGTAGGATTAAAACAAGTCAAATCGGATATTGGATAAGAAATTCTGAAGACAAAGTGAAGAAAGAAACCCATGAAGGAAAGACATGAGATGCCGGCTCGCTAAATAGATTTACAAATGTGAGGAGAAAGGATATGAAACGCATGGATAAGTGCCTAAATATGCAAAAACTCTAAAGAATAACTTAGACATGGACTATGCCAGACTAAGTGCAAAGATTGAGATGCATGCTCATGAATTGGAGGCATAGGGGCAATTTGGTCATTTCTTTGGCCATATATGATAAATGCTAGCATGGGAGTGATGCATGGCATAAAATGTGTCAAAATGTGTGCCAAATGGCTAGAAGATGTTATTTGCAAGAAACATGGAGGAGAAAATCAACAAAATGATGTAAACACAATAAAGAACAAACATAAGGACCAAAATGCAAAATTCACAAAGAGGAATGAGAATATGGATGAATAACAAGTTCATGATCCCTATTCTAACATGCAAATGATGGGTCCAATGTGAATGTGGCATCGGGATGTAAAAATTGCACTTGGATAATTTCCTGAAAAGTTAGGGTCTAAAGTGCAAAATTCACACATAAGTGCTAATGTGACCAAAATGTGAAACTATGGATCAAATCTCAGTGAAAACATGATTTTTTAAATGGAATCAATGATTAAATGCAAAATATGAGATGCAATGAGTGAAAAATGTCTCAAAATATGCAAGAAAACATTTAAAGCCCTAAATGATGGATTTAGAAATAATCTGAGGGCCTATATGCAAATTGTATGTGCTTAGGAATGATTTGATGTGAATCCAGGGACTTTTATGCAAAATTCCAAGCCCTCAATGTGATAAAAAGTAGGATTTTATACTGGTCAGTGCAATTATGATGTTTCCTGAGGTCTAGGATGCAAAATGTGCAAGGAAAACTTATTTTTTAAAGTTCTAGGGGCTTCATGCAAAAGTCTAGGACCAAACTGTAAAGAAAATTCCATTTTAATAGTAGTTAGTGTGATTTTTAAATATCTTAGGGGTCAGACTGCAAATTTCCTAGAGAAAAATCATTTTAAAGATTCCAAGGGGCTAAATGTATATGTTTAGGATTTAAAAGTGATAAAACTCAATTTTAATGATGATCAGTGTAATGTTTATAATCTTCAGGGTTCAGAATGCAAATTTCACATAGAAAACTTAATTTAAAAAGCTTCAGGGGATAAATGCAAATGTTTTGGACCTAAATGTAAAGAAAACATGCATTAATGTGTTATGAATTAAAAAATAAACCATCAGGGGGTCACATGCAAAATCCAAAGATAAAATAAAAGAAACAAATGAATTTTAAAACCACAATGATTAAAATGTAAATGTTTGGACCCATATGCAATAAAAAAGGATGTAAATGTAATAAACTGAGGACTTAAAAGTAATAAATCCAAACTAATGGGCTTGGGCCCAAAATATGTTCATTTGAAGATCGTCGGAGGATCGTCGGCGTTCTCCCTTCGGTAAGACTTTGACGGTGACCCAACGTGTAACATCTGGGCCCGGTTATCCATTTGTATTTAATAAACCATGTATTATTGGTGATTTTGTGCTTAATGGTTTATTAATGGATAACCTGTTGTTTCAGGGTTGTGTGTGGTTGTGTGTGGTTTTCTGTGCATCTGATTGCAAT
>JAMKQA010027770.1:0-16485 GCA_024699735.1 Posidonia australis
TTTAATGGATTTCGACTTTAATTAGGGTTTTCACTTATTTATTTGGATTTTTAAATGATTTAATTGGAATTAAGCCTGAATTAGGGTTTTTGTCTTATGTAATGGATTTTAAATTGTTTTAATTTGTTTTTACTTAATTAGGGTTTTGAATTTGATTAATTAGGCATTTTATTGAATTTTAAGTTGATTTAAGTGGGTTTTAAATGGATTAGGGTTTTTATTTGACTAATTAGTGTTTTTATTGGATTTTTAAGTGGATTTGATCAGTTTTTTTAAAATTAGGGTTTTTATTAGGGTTTTATGGGATTTTAGGTGGATTTTAATTGGATTTTGTGGTTTTAGGGTTTTATTTGTTAAATTAGGGTTTTTGTTGGATTTTGACTGGATTAAGTGGGCTTAGGTTAATATGTTGGATTTAAGGCTTAATTGGGTCAGGTGGGCTAGGGTTTTGGTGGTCGCAACAAGAGCATCATTTGGAGGAGCCTGCTGCCAATTGACTTCAAAATCGGGGTGTCTACACATACTTTTCTCAAACTTACGTTTTCTTTCTGAAATTCTATGCAACTTAGAAACCATCATATGCATCTTGGAGAAACACATCCATAACTAGATTTCAACCCAAACACATGACCAAGCCAAACTCAAATTATAATTCAAATATGACTGGAAACTAGTCAAAATCACAAATCTTATCTCAGCTTGAATCTGGCTAAAACCATAAGCCAAATCTCAAGTTGATTTTAGCTTAAAACTAAACACACAACTCAAGTCAAAGCCAGTAGTGCCACCTTGGCCAAAGGTGACCCAATCATAAGCAGTCGGCGAGGTGACAACTTGGACCCTACTACACTACCATAGTGAACCTCCCCGTGCTAGGGGTATGACCGCCTTAGCCAACAAGTCTCACTTTATCATATTTATTTTCTTGTAAGCATGGGGATGCGTTATCTAACGCCCCAAGTTGTGTTCGGACACCCGGGACTTGCCCAGCCAACATTGGCTCATAGGGTAACCCTGTCTCTTTCACTTAGGTCCCAAATCTCGACAACCACACCTTTGGACTAGTGATCAATCTCACTGGAGTCTAATACCCTATCAGTCACTGCCCTACAGCTACGTGGATCTGGAAAGACATAGAAATCCCTTTTTAAACATGCAATTATCTTTTTAAAACCATTGTCTAAATATTTTCCATTACAAGAATCTCTTCTAGGAATTTCAACTCAAAACACTAGGATTTCTTATTAAAAACCTCATATCAATTTCTCATTTTTGAACCACTTAAAAATCCTCTTTCAAGATTGCAAGAAAATGCCCAGGGCTTGGTTCGGTATGTCGAAATCTCCTGATCCAACATATCGAACCAATTTGGTATACTGATTAGGACGATTTCTGAATAATGAAATTTACCTTATAATTGTCGTTCGTCGGAATTAGGACCTTGAATAGGATGTACTTTCGGTGCACCACAAATCCTATAAAAAAGCTCAAAGCAAGCATTCCAAGTCTACTTTCATTTGGGACAAATTTCATTGATATCCATTAAGCATAGACCGAGATATCAAAATTAAAAGGCGAAGAACACATTTCAAAGTTACTGTAGCTCATACACAAATTTCTTACAAAAAATCTTCCAAAATTGTTGATAAATCATAGAAAATTCATGGATTTGCCAAACATTCTTAGATCTAACCACACCAGCCATTCTATGATTTTAAACTAAAATTTGCATCATTTATTCATGGTTTGAGATTAAATAGAAAAGGGAAATCGGAGGGGGATACGTACATTGATTAGAGTTCCGGTGATCTCTCACCCTCACCGGCGAGCTCTCCAACTCCTCCAGCGTCCTTTGGGCTCACGTGGCCTCCAAAGAGATCTCCTCCCCTAGTGATCGTCGCTCCCTCCTCTCGTTTGGCCTGCAACCCTCTTTCCTTTTTTCTTTCTCTTTTTCTCTTGTTTTCCTCTACTCTCACTCTCTGGCTCAACACTTCTCTCAGTCTACCACCCTGGTGCCATCTCCTCCACCTCATTATGGCTACCGCTCGTTTGTTGCCATTCGTCAACGACAACCACTGGAGATCTTGACGAATGCAAGATTCGTCATGGCAGAAGGTTCTGGGTGGTAAGGCGTGCACAATGAGTGGCGGTGCATGTTGTGCCGCACTGTGTCGAGTTGATTCAGCTCCCGTTCTAGTTCCACATGTCCACGTGGGTAGTAAAATGCCAAGAAACCACACAGTGAGGAAACTTCCAGAGATAATTATTGATATAAAAGAGGAATTACCACCTAGATCAATATTACTTCCTCAATTTACCTAGATTATAGAAAATAATAATAGATTATTTTGGATAATTGGTCTACCTATCTACACAAGCAAAAATATGGTTGAGCAGAATTGAGCACAGATGTTACAAAAGTACACAGCATGATCCCACACACTTTCTTTGTGCAAATTAGACAACCAACGGTGTCTAAACACTTTCTATAGTATCCAGATCACCTACTACAGCAACTACAAAAACACAAAGGTAAGCATAGAGCCTCTGCTCTGCACAACATGATCCCTTCTGGACCAAAGTAACATCACCAAAGTCATGGAGCCACTACTCCTAAAACACAACGCTACATGTCAAGACTTCAACCTACCACAACAGGTGCACACCACGACTTCCTTTAGGCCAAAGCCTGATTTCTTGAACTAGGGCTCAGCAAAACTACAAGTAAACAATGTATCATACTGTTCGATGCCAAGCAGTCAACACTTTCCACAAGCAGTCCACCAAGGAGTTACCACAGTGTTTGCACTACCAAAGACAACTACCCTATGGAATAGTTTGCCTGTCAAGTAGTTCTGCCACGTGTAGGACCTTCAAAAGCTAATCTCACCTGGGAAAGCTGTTCACTCCACCTAGGCAAGTTGTCCTCTTTGGGGACAAACCACAGGGTACGCCACTCGGCATCCTAGCTCGGTACTTTGAACCACTAGAGGCTCCTCATCCTTAGGCTCAGTCAGCACCTACAAGTCATGGTACCTATAACGACTAGGGTATCAAACCCAACTACGTAGGAGTCTCACACCTCCCAAGTCCACTGCCATGATATCACTGTGTACATATAGTACCCTGAGCCTCAGTGTCTAGGACAAACAGAGTGTCATACCTTCGAACCTAGTTGGTACTTCGTCTCGTGGACCTTAGCCTCGGTCTCGTGAACGATAATCCAGGAGTATCATACCTCTAGAATCCGACGAACACACCTCAGCCTCTTGGTCTCAAGACTTCAACCTAGGTGATGTGCTCGATCACCGAGAAATGCGGCCTACATCCCTTGGTCCAGATAGTGCGACCCTTTGGTCTATTGGTTCACCACAAACAGAAAACATTGGAAAGCTCTTTCCAAACCCATTTACAAACCTATGCATATCCTCTTGAAAATTATTTCGAAAACCATTTAAAATCATAAACTCTCAAAACTCTACTCAAAGTAGAGACAACAACTCCATTTGAGATAAAGATTTCCCAAAAGGAACTGCACAACATGAGGACCACACACTAAGCAAGCGGCTCGCAACCTTAGAGACATTTTCCCTGCCCTAAGGTCAGTCGGGTGCTTAGTTATTTTAGCCACACAAAACAATGCTTAGAACTCTAAGTTCTAGAGTCAAAGTGTAAGACGCCTATTGGCTCGTGTCTCAGGAGCATAGCCAGATCAGTGTCAAACACCCACATAGTGCCACTGAACATTTTATTTAGTGCACCACACCCACAACCAACCAAACTCTACACCTAGGGACATCATCATAATCCCTACTGTCCATTCTACACCATTAGGGGAGAGACATAGCATTTCTAAGTCATATAACCTTTTAATCTAACCACACCCTTGGTGAAATCTTACTAATTCATTTTAGACAATTCTTACAATCATTCTAATGATTATTTTAATCATTTATGCCAATATAAGTATTCCCTTAAGATTAATACATACACACATATGTGTGTGTGTGTGTAAATCCAAACCTAAAACACCTTAAAATAGAATCAAGGCTTGGTTTGGTAGACCAAAATTGAACAGTTGACCAAAATACCCTAGGTTCAGGTGTTGATTCAGTAGACTGGAAAAGGATGGTCAGCCGAACTAGGTCCTAGGTCCACACCCAAGACTAGAATCGGCACGCCAAATGGGATCGGTCAACCGAATTCTTCGTTAAGAGGACTATTTAGGAGCAGAACGGTATGTCGAACAGAAAGGCATACCAAACCAGGGGAAGGGTAGGCTGACACCAGAAATTGGCATACCGAACCAAATCGGTCTGTCGAAATAGGCGATAACAGGGCACCCCAATTTGGGACTTAAGACTCAATCCTGCAAAACATCACACCAAACCACACAAGCAAGATATCAAAATGAAGATCTCGAGACGATTTTCCAATTGGGACAAGAATCATGGCGATCTGTTGGTCGGGGCACAAGAAAACACAAGAAAACCACATGAGACACTATTCACTCTAAGCCATAAATGCGACCATAAGTGGCCCACAAATGCACAATAAATCTACTAAAAATTCCTACTATCATCCGCACACTATCATGCACTTAAGAATCCAACTGAAAATTAAAAGGTATGTACCTGACATCGAAGACGTGACGACGCACCTCCTCCTCTCCTCTGGCCACGAGCTTTGAATCTCCTCTTGCTCCACGCGATGATGTGACTGACTTAGCAGTGGCACAATAGCGACAGTGGCGGTAGCAGCATCCCTCTTTTCCTCCTCCACCCTCTCAACCCTCTCATCTCTCTCACTCTTTCTCTCCCTCTCTCCCTCTCTCGTGTCTCTCTCTCTCTCCTTTAAAAGGGGAGGGAGGAGGAGTGATGGAGAAGGAGAAGAATGGGAAAGAGGGGGTGGGGTCCAGTGAGGAAAAGAAAGGAAGAAGGAAGCTGCTAGCACAAAACCAAATCATGCAACTACTCCCTATCCACGTGGCTTGGTGCAAACTACGGTTAGCCATCAGAGCACGCTAACGAACCTCCACAGTCCAGAGCAAATCCTCAAAACTTCCGTGACGGTTGGTACAACACCATAACCACACAACACTAACAAGACTAGAAACCCTCTTATCCAGGAGTGGAACGCTGCGAAAGTTACGTTTCATACTGAACACAGGGGACTCAGCATCTAATGACCCAAAGTTTCATCAAGATATCTGGTCAAAATACTACTTCTAAATCTGGGTTGTTACATTAAAATTTCATCCAATGTTTCATGTCAGCTACTTGAAACCATTCCATGAGGACCATGAGAATCCAACTTTATCAGAGTCTCATTGAGCATTGTCGCAAGTATGAGTGCATTTAAACAAGAAGGTAGAGGCTATATATATTTGATTAGAGTGGGGAAGAGACTAACAGGTAGAATAGGAGAGTCTACTTCCTGGTCAAGTGGGTAGGCCAAGCTTTGGAGGCTACTTGGGTGCAAGACGTGACATTATGGTAGTTTAAGGATATGATCTGAGACTTCATGAAGATGGCGTTGATGAGGGTGTTGGTGAATTAGGCGGGGGAGGGTTTGTCTCACCTTCATCTCAAGTTCGGTACTAAGGTTTAGTGTGTAAACATGCATGTACCGAACATGCATGTACCGAATCTGAGGTGCTAAACATGCATGTATTGGACATACATGTACCAGACATACATGTACCAACTGTCACACCCTTAGGTTTGGTATTGAGGTTGAGTATGTAAGCAACGCACAAGTCTAGAAGCTAAGGACCAAATTGTGAAAGGAGTGAAGGTCCAGATTCGTTGCGTCGAGTCAAGGGAAGCAATTGTGTTGAGAGAGGTGGCACACACAACGTGCGCTAGTCAAACAATTGTTATAGTGGCATGGAGATTGGAGGCTTGAGTGAATGCTGAGAAATAATGAAGCACAATTCGTCTGGGCATTACACCAAACTTACGAGGGGTCAAACATGTAAATGGTTGGGACATAGGATGGCAATCAAGACATGTCTTGATTGCATGGACTAGTGTTATATATAAATATACATGTAGATGAGAAGGAGAAAAACAAAAGAGTATGTGTGTTCTCTACCATTGTATTCTATTAAGAGAAAATAGAAAAAAAGAGTGCTTCTCTCATCCTATGTTCTTGTGTGCTTGTGTGTGATTGCATGTATCTAAGTGTCAAGTGGTGAAAGCAATAGTGAGATTGAACTAAATGAAAGCGGGTGTGCTTGGCTTTGTGTTGCTCAAGGTTGTTCTTAGTGAGAGCTTAAGGAAATTTTGTGACAATTAGTAAACTATTATCGACAAGGCAACATTTAAAAATGGATTGTGGGAAAGCTAGACTTATACGACGGGAATAGCAATAAAGTAGGGAGTTGATGAATACTGATTAACATAGGCAAGGAATAAGTTACACATAATACAACAGGAGGGCCAAATACCAATGCAACGTATGTGATTAACTATGAATGCTTAATGTAAATTTCATTTGACTACATGTAATTTGGAAAGTGTAGGGGAGGTGTAGGCTACTATCGGCCAAGACCCACATCGTCTCTGAACATGGGATGGGTCACAGGTCTTCTACTTTTGCTTTAGCATAGGACTGGTTGTGGAAAATACACCATGTTGAACAAGCACATGCTATGCACAAGATGATAGTAATAATAATAATAATAATAATAATTTTAAAAAATATATAATATGAATTTACCAAAAAAAAAAATGAATAAACTTGTTTAAAAATCAATGATTTTCATCTATATTGGATTATCTAATGTGACAAAAAATTTCATCTTTTCCAATATCAAAATTTTGGATTATTAAGAACTTGACATTATCAACTAAAAGATCTAGATTCCCTTATCATGGCCATCTAGTTCACCAATGCTACCAAAAAGTCTCATGCTTACTTGCCTTTGATAACTCAAAAATATTTCAAGAGAAATTAAAAGCATAATAATAATATGACCCCAAGCCCAATGTGCTGGTGCATTTGGAACACAAAGTCTAGAAAGTAGGAATCTACTCCCCTCTCGTAAAGAGGTCTGGTGGTTGTTCTAAAACTCCAATGGGTAGCTACTCTCTTTTAAGAGAATCGTATGTGACACTTTCGCATCATACGATTTCGTCCTGAGTTTCCGTCATCGACCCACATTCTTTGTCTCATCTCAAGTAGATTTGTGAATCTTTTTGCACATCACCTTCCAAAGTCCTTTCTTTTGAATAAGGAAACGAGAATAACAGGTATGTAGTCACTTTATTATGGACTATATTAGAAATTAAATGACTTTTATTATTGATGTTGAATGACAAAATACTATCAAGTGTTAAAAACACATTAAATACTTAAAAGTGTTAAAAACACATTCATTCCATTCTTAGCAGAGTATAGATATATATATTTAGGTATTAGATTAATAATAATCATGACATTTAAGAATAACTATATCAATACTTAAGTACATTAAGTAACTTACAATAAATTAGTTAGTTAATTTAAATAAATATTTTATCTTTTATGTTGTGCAATGTTTGTAATTTTAAATGGATAAAGAAACCAAATATATGTCATATGTCGACTTCTCTTAAGAAATAAACATATATAAAGTCAGATGATACTTTTTGAAAGAGTTGTCATATAGTCTAGTAATATTTCAAGAGACTAAAAACCCCATTCTATTAATTTTTTAAAGTAGTATATATAAATAGATAAAATGAAAGTTAAAACAAAACTGAATGTAAATAAATATTATTTAGCTTGAAGTAAATAACAGTAAGAGATAATTTCTTATGGAATATCAAATGTTATAAAATTTTAAGTTATTGTTTCTTTTTATGCTTGGTGCATTAATACAATTAATTACTCTAATATTAAATGAGTCTTTACAAATTAAAAAGTCAAATATCATGTCATGTGACATGCTTTCAATATACTTTCAAATCATGTAGCATTCTCTTAAGGCCTTAAATCACAAAACTATAGCTTATTTAAGTAGTATAGATATATATGTTTATATAGCATGCATGTGTGGACATATATACACGTACGAGGGATGAAGAACATAGGGTTGAATAGTAAAAATAATGATACGATTTATATCTATATCTATATCTATACTGTATTATTGATTGACACTTTTTTGTGTGCAGATAGCAATGACAAGTGGCATTTGTATTTACAATTAATTAACCATATATGGCAACTATACCATAAATCCTATTAATTCTCTTTCTTCCCAATTGCCTATTAAATCATAATTAATACCATAAATACTAAATCAATAACATAAATACTATTAGTAGTCTTCCTTCCAAATTGCCTACTAAACCACACATGCCAATTATTCGATCACATAATTAACATCACAAAAATTAGATTGTTTGTAGAAAGTAGGCCAACGGGAGTGCTGCAAACATATATTATTAGTAGTCTTCCTTCCAAATTGCCTACTAAACCACACATGCCAACTATTTGATCACATAATTAATACCACAAAAATTAGATTGTTTGTAGAAAGTAGGTCGACGACAGTGTTCCAAACATATGTGGAAGAAATTGAACTTTAATTACAGGTAATAAAGAAAACTATCAAAGTAATCAACAGCTCATAGCATGCCAAAATATTGCACTTGTTGTTATTAATCATATGACCTTAATGGTCAAAAAAAAGGAAGAGATCAAAGGAGAGAGATCATTACCATTATAGACATAATCGCATGGCCTTAATGGCCAAAAAAATTTTAAAAAAGGAAGAGATCAAAGGAGACCATGGTCTGAAAATCTTACTTTTTTTCATTAATCATATGGCCTTAATGGCCAAAAAGAAAAAGAAAAAAAGGAAGAGATCAAAGGAGAGAGATCAAAGCACAACAATATGTAGCATTACAGACGTAGGCCATGACCTGAAAATTCCTTTTTACTCATGAATCGTATGACCTCAATGGCCAAAAAAAAGGTAGAGATTAGAAGAGACATAGACATGGATGAATCTGAGAGTGGGAGAGAAGATGGTGTTGGAGAGAGAGGTGTAGGGGAGTGAATTACCTGAAGCTTAGACGTAGAGGAGGTGGGATTCATGCAGTAGTGGGGTGGATTAGCTAGGTTGTTGTAGCCGTTTTCAATTTTGTTGTGAGCAATAACCTGGACTTCTCAACACAGCGTGGTGGTATTTCTTTCCCTTCTAATGTGGAAAATCTCTCAACGCATGTAGTATTAAGTAGCAATGAATATCCATTTTTGTAATGTAAGACCTCTTCCTTATTTTTATGCCTATGACGTATGTCCTTGTATTTTTTGGATTTCCAACTAGGCTTCCACTCTAGGTAATTGCTTGTCACCATCCTCTTATTCTTCTTCTTCTTCTTACATATTGCCATGCAAGTTGTACTAATACTACTATCCATCTGTTGATACATCTGTAGCTCAATTCATTTCAAAAAGTGTCATATCTGACTTCCATCTTCTATAGGTGCTGTAAGAGTTCTTCTCCTTAGAGGTAAGTCCTTTAGAAATCCCTTCTTCTTGTCATAAAGCTTGTAATGTTTAGTTGACAACAAAAATTGCAGAAAATGAGAATAAAATGTGCATATTTTTAGTTGACATTGTATTTTTTATGTCATTTGTCAAGTGTGTTTATTAGTTGGAAACAAAATTCTATGGAACATACATAACGTAAGCAATATGCAATATGATGGTACTGCAGATAGGAGTTCAGTCATTCTAGAATCCCTTCTTCCTGTGATAAAGCTTGTAATGTTTAGTTCATAACAATAAATGGTAAAAAATAGTAAAAAAAATAAACAACATGAATAAGTAGACAACAACATGGAAATCATATTATACTTGTTTTCATTAATCACATGACCTCAATGGCCCCCCTACCTACCCCTCCCCACTCCCACCAAAAAAAAAGAAAAAGAGAGAGATCAGAACACAACAACATGTATCAAACAAAACAAGCCCATAGAATATGTACTATCAAGTCCATGTCATCCTTATAAACTCCACTTACTTTTTGTAAGTAACAAATCCGAACCCTAGGATCTATGATAAAAATCTTGTCTTTGACAAAACAGATATACTAATCGTATGATATGAAATTGTAACGACCTCGAGTCGCTACACTCAAAATCTAACCACATTTTTTTAAATTAATCACATTAACCTTAAACTGAATCCCATAAAAGACAATATAAATGAAAGCACTCATAATTAAAACCAATTAAACTACACAAAACACTTATTCAGAACTTTTAATGTGTGGTCGACTAACTTCAGCTCTGAGTGCAATAGCAAAACTCCTAATCTTATTCTATACCTGCAAAAAAGTCTAACAAACACACATTAGTGATCACTAAAAGGTTACTCAGCACACACCTCACTAAAACATACACTACTTTGACATCTCTTTTGGTTGTTGCAACACTACTACAGAGTAATACTCTTTTACCCCACAAGTAACAATTCTTTTGAAATCATGCCTTTAAAAACCATTCTTTTCTTTTCTTTTCAAAATTACACTCACGTCTTTCAAAACAATTTTCTTTTTTTTCTTTCAAATCATATGCATGATTTTCAAAACTTTATGCATACTTGAAATGGCTACTCTTGCTAAATCAAGTCCACAATCATAGGAGAGTGCCACACCAGCATTGAGCCTCTGCTTAGTTAGAACAAACATATCATATCTCAAAACCAGTACAACTCCATATTTTTGAAAACCACTACGCTACCTACGGACGCAACAATTCATTGCCACTCACAAGCGCAAGCAATTCAATGCTACTCACGAGCGCAAGCAAAACGACGCCACTCATGACACAAGCATAACAACGCCACTCATGGGCCAAAACTACAAGGTTTCAACAAGAACTAGCCACAAAAAACTATTGAAGACAGAATACTTGAAGCCACTGTATTGCCACAGACAGCCGTAGCCTGCCCACTCGGCTGATTACCTCTTAGTGTGTCATGTTACTCAGCGCCAAGCAACCGATACCAAGGCACAAGTAGTTCATTGAAGCGTGACTAACGGTATTTGTACTGTCACGAGCAAATCACCCTATGGAGGAGTCTGCTTGTCACGGTATCCTGCCTCTCTATAGGACTCTCACTGTGCTGACCCTCCTCAGGAAAGTTGTTTCTCACAGGACCCACACAAGGTATGCTTCTCTTAGCGTCCTCCAGTCTTAGTGCCCGAACAACCAAATGCTCCTCACTCACCCCTGGGCTCTACAGCACCTAATAGTTTTAGTACCCGTATTAACTAGGGTATTGCATCCAGCTACACAGAGGTTTCATGCCTCTTGGGTCTGCTACCACTATACCTTTATGTACAGTCAGTACCCTGGGTCTTCGACACCCAGAAAAAGCAGAGTATCATACCTCCAAGTCCAGCCGGCTCTCGACCCATGGACCTCGCTTTGGCCTCGTGAACAACACAATCCTGGAGCATCATACCTTTAGGTTTCGACGAACACTTACTTCAATCTTTTGGTCTTTGGCCTTATCCTAGGCAACGTGTTCGACTACCTAAGGATGTTGTCACACCCTTTGGTCCTGACAACATGCCTTGTCAGTCTCTTAGCCTTAGCAAACAAAAAACTCTGGAAAGCCTTTCAAAACCTTTACAAAACTATGCATGTCTTTTTTCAAATTCTTTTGAAAATCATTTTCAACCATTTCCAGAATCGTCTTAAAACACCACAGAAATGTGATAAGAAAACCACCAACTCGAGACTACGCTTTTAAGTCTTTTGAAAAAATCATTTTCCAAATCACCTAATAGTTTCCTCGACAAATCATTTAAACCTTTGCAAGTAAACACATTTGTTTTGTTCAAAAGTCCTTTTCAAATCCATTTCAAAATCAATTAAATATCTTTCCAGAAATACTATAAAACACCGTATCCAAAGCTACATGAAAATCAAAAACCGAAAGTCACAACTCAATAACAAAACCTTGACAGCTCCTCTGTCAAGCCCAGATGGCCACACCAAAACCAAAGCAACAGCCTTGAAGTCCCGCTTGACTTACAGGACTGGACACCAACACAAATCCCAACTAGAACTTTATATTTTGGTGCTAAGGTGTAAGACGTTTACTAGCTCGTGTCTTTCAAAAGCACAACCAGATCAGTACTGTAGACACCCCATTTTGGCAACCACTTGTGGTGGATTTCTCGGGAAGCACGTTCTAATGGCATGAGGCAATTCATTCCTGTAAAACCCATGGTACACCCCAAACCCATTTCAAAACCCTAATTCCAATCCCAAATCTATCCAAAACCCAAAGCCCAATAGCCCACCATTAACCCATAATTTTAAAACTAGCCTAAACCCATTTCAAAGGCTATGCCAAACCCAATAACCCATTTAAGCCCAAAACCCATTCCAAAATCCACTTAAACCCAAGCCCATAAAACACACATGCCCATGTAGCCCACTCAAGCCCAATAGCAGCCCAATAGCCTACACATGCCTATGCAACCCGTGCAAATAATGGCAACACATGCATGTCCAACAGCCACCACCTCACTTGTTTTTTGTAAACAATAATTGATATATATTACACTAAAACACTTGACTATAAGAAACCACCATCAAGTGATGTAATATATATGATGTCCGTGGGAGTCGAACTCTCGACTTCTCGTACAACGACAAAGAGGCTTCACCACTAGACTAAGTGGCTGCAGACTCACCACCTCACTTGTCCTTCTCCACCTTTTCCACAGACCATAACCCATCAAACCAGACTTTGCCGCCCACGCCTAGCCACTCCAGCAGCCCCCTTCTGTAGGCCACGCCCTGCCTCCACTCCTACCACCAGCTATCGTCCTTCCCACAACCAGACTTGCACCCTCAGCCCAAACCTTCCTCTCCTATCCAGTAGGGTTTTCCTAGAGCAACAAGCCAAGATTTCGTCTACAACCACTTGGTCTAGTGGTGAAGTCTCTTTGTGGTTGTACGAGAGGTTGGGAGTTCGACTCCTACGGATATCATATATATTACATCACTTAGTGGTGGTTTATCATAGTCAAGTGTTTGAGTTTAATGTAAACCACCACCAGCCCTCGGCCGTTCTCCTCCTTGGAGCCAACCACGAACCCATCACCACAGGAGCCAAGCCGAAGCCTTCACGTCCCCTCCTCCTTCTCTCACCACCTAAACCACCACCACCCCTCTCCACAGCCTTCTCCCACGTAGACCCACCTACATCACCTCCATCGCAACCACACAGACCTACCTACACTGCCAGCCCTCCAACTTCCTCCTTCCTCTTGAGCCACCCTGACACAGCCTTCACGTTCTCTCCACCTCCTTCCAGCCAACGAGAAAACCACCAGCCAGCAGCCTCCACCTCCACTGCAAATACCAGGAACAGCCCCGTCCTCCTCCACCACATTTTCCACCTCCACAGCCACCAAGACCTCCTCCTTCCTCTTGAGCCACCCAAGCCTTCACGTCCCCTCCTCCTCCTCTCACCACCAGAACCCACCAAACCTCCCTCCATCAAACCTGCAACCCCCCACGTCCAGCCCCTCCCCATGCAATGTGAAGAAGAGAGGGAGAGGGTAACCCAACACCACGGGACCTCCACTGCACCAGCTTCGCGTCCTCCACACGAGCACAAACCACAGCTAGCCATTTTCCAAGCCGCCGACACCCTAGCCAAGGTCAGCACCCAAACAGTAGCCTTCCAACCTCAGCCATTCTCCCTCCTAGAGCCAAGGACGATTCATCACCACAGCACCGAGAAACCCAAGCCAGACCTCACCCTCCATCCTCCTCCTCTCCTCCTTCTTCCCCATCTCTCTCTCACGTCCCAACCAGACCTCCATCCATCAAACCAGCGCCCCTCATGTCTTCCAGAAACTCAAGCCCAGCCCTCCTCCCTCCTCCACGAGAGAAACCAACGAGCCACACCGGCAACCACTAGCCCTCCAGACCTCCACCGCAACCGCGAACCCACCAGCCACTCGTCCTCCGCCCACGAGCCACGGGGGAGATCCCAGCAACTACCGAGACCCACCTACACCGTTGGCCCTTCAACTTCCTCCTTCCCACCAAGCCTTCCTCCTCCGCGAGCCCTTCAGCCACCAAGCCCGTGCCCGAGCCACACCACCCTTCTTACACCCAAACCCGACCTCGTTTGACCCACACGTCCCAAACACCATCCCAGCAGCCTCCTCCTCCACCCATCAGCCTGCCACCACCTCCTCTGCACCCACGTCCAGCCAGCCATCAGACGTGTCTCCCCCACAGCCTCTTCCTCCGCCCTCTCCAGCCCAACCTCAGTCACCCAGCCACCACGCAAACCACAGCCCCATAGGCCATAGCCTCAGCCTCACCTACAGCACCACCTCCTGCGTCCTCCACATGACCCAGCAGCCATGTTTCAAGCCCAAACGACGCCGCCAAGTCAACAGCCACCATCCCCACGTCCGGCCCCTCCTCATGCATGCAACGTGAAAAAGAGAGGGAAGAGAGAGGAGAGTAAGAGAGAAGGTGGAGAGCAGCACGTGGCACGTAGTTAGCTTGCCAACACTACCGGTGCGTCCCAACTGCACGGAGAATAGGCACGAGCGGCTTGAGCGGATCTGTCAGGACCGGGATAGGGCGGTTGGCATGATCGGCGCCTATTTTTCAGGGAATATAACCTGATTAGGTTTAGCTTCTTTTTCCTATTTGACCATACTCTAATCCGTTTCTGGCATGATTTCTCGATTTTAGTCTGTTTCGTTATCATCTTAGCATTCGCTATTTCTATGTACGTTTTAATCGCACAATCATCATCGCGTTAATGCGTACACCTCACTCACTCATTCATCATTTTATGCATTATCACACATATTATTTATTATTTCATGTTATTCACCATTCGACATGCATCATATATCATTACCCTAAGTAGATAAACATCTCATATACTATGGTATATATATTATCCTCCATCATTTCATGTCATTTACTCTCTTACCATTTCATGTCATGCATCATGCATAAATAGGCTTATCATGCATCGCATTTGGGGCGATGACAATTACTATGTCAGACCCTTTTGACCAAAAGTTCAGGATTCACATAGCGTAGTTGAGTCCATTTACATCAAATTTCTGCTTCATTCACATCACTTGCATCAACATAGCATATGGCATACATCTGTTTTAGGTTTAGCAAGCATGCATGATCATTTGCACTTGGCGACACATAAGTGAGCGAAAGGCCTAGAAAGACTAATTTCTCAAGCGTATGGGGGTGCCTAATACCTTCCCCATGCGTAACAGGAGTCCTTACCCTTTCCCTGACCTGTAATGACCAATGTGTTGCATCCATTAGGTACGGAGCATGTAAACACATTCACACATACATTTGCATTCAATTTCTCACACAGAATGAATTAGGGGTCTGGTTTGGCAAACCAAGATTCATCAGTTGACCGAACTAAGACTCTGGTCCCAAACTAGAGGACCAGATCGGTACACCAAACCCATTCGGTATACCGGACCAGGAACTCATGTTAAACCTCATTATCATCAGAAACAAAGCATATAATCTATTAACTATCCTCCCAATTCCATTTAAACTTTCATGAATAGCTATGCACATTCAGCCAAGAGTGTTAAACGCTAGTAGTAGTGCATTTTACTGGCGTTTAACCTTAAACGTTATAAAGTTGGCGTTCAACACCTAGGGCCTAGTTCTTGAATTAAATCTGCAACTGTAACGCCTCGATCCCTGGCACGCTACTAAATCACAGTATCACAAACATAATTACACTAATTACAGAACAAATATAATTGTAACTAAGGCTCACCTTCAGGATCACAATGCGCCGCTAGAAGCTCCAACACCTGCACCGGAACTCGGCTGCACACGGTCTGCTCCTGAAAACCAAATAGCACGCGTGAGTGACATCTAAGTCACCCAGTACGCGTCCCAAAACACACAAACCACAAAAACTCATTCTTATCATCTTTCAAAACTTGTTTTTCTTCTTCTTTTTTTTGAAAATCATCTTTCCTTTTCACTGGAGATCTCTTGGGAATTCAATCCCAAAACCATATTCTTTTTCAAAAGACATATCTCTTTTTTTTCTCAAACATCTTGGAAATTTGTTCCAAGATCACATTTTCTTTCAAAACATTCCTTTACATTCATTTCAAAAACTTTTGGAATTCATTTTCCAAAACATTTCCATTTCTAATATTTGGGATTTCTTCCCAAAACACACTTTCAAATTCACATTTCTAACCAGATCTAGCCTAAAACACAATGCCCCATTGGACTCAAAATCAAATCATAAACATTGACTGGCAATTGGATAAAACATTATCATTTCTTTTTAGGATTTTAGGACCATTTCATCAGTCCAATCTTGACCAAATCACATTTCACTTTCTTTATTCATTTCCACTTTTCTTTACTGTTGTTACCTTGATCAGGGGTAACCAGGCACACAAGCAGTAGG
>JAMKQA010027771.1:0-17352 GCA_024699735.1 Posidonia australis
TGACCTAAACTAGTGCTTTAATGTGCAATTTGACCTAATTTTAGGGTTTTAATGTTTGAATTAGGTTTTAAAACTATTTCTAGGGTTTTCTGACGTTTTGTTTAATTTTCTAAAGTTTTTGTAGCTTTTTAGAATTTGATCAACCTGTAGGTCAAATTGGGTTGTCTACAGTATTCCTTTAATCTTGACTTAGTCCCAAAGCGGGAGGACTTGGTCGCTTTTAAGTAGAGGCCTCAAGAGTCATTTGGGGAGTATGTCGGACATTGGCGGTCCTTGACTTCACAGGTCAAAGATAGACCCTCCGATGAGGAGTCTATTGAGATCATGATCTGAGGAGCACAGTCAGCAGTCGGGGCTCTGCTTAGCATTCAACCAGTCACCACTTTTTCTGCATTGCACTGGGCGGGTGCCCGTGTTGAGAGTTCACTGTGCGACAGCAGTTTTCCAACACTCTCTGCATTTGCGAATTAGGCCACTTCCTCACATAGTGGCGCTAGTAGCAACAACAACAACAACAATAATGCCAATCCACCCAGGAGGCGGGATCCCTCCAAGAACACAATTTCCTATATTAGATCCACTACTGCTCCGGCAAATGTCCGCCCACCCCTGCAACGCCAAGTAGTGTATGCACCCACACCTACACCTAGAGCACCGCATGCATCGCACATTACCCCCACTACCACACTAGTGTACCCTGCCCCACCAGCCAGGATGCGCCCATCGTTGGCATATCCACAATCGAAGCGACAACGCCGTGACAGGCGCCACTATACCCTATTAGTGGAGCCATTGAGCGTGGAATTCCCCAAGGTCGCATCCTTTTGAGGATGCCTGAGGTGTGCCCACTGCCTAATCCGCTTCCAGCCTTGTATAACGCGAATGCGTTCTGCAATATCCATCGGGTAGTAGGTCACTTGATGGATAATTGCTTGACACTCAGGGACGCTGTCTAGGACTTGATTGAGCAGAAGGTCAACGTGATTAGCACTTAGGCGGCTGGCCCCACACCCGCACCTGTAGCTGCACAAGCACCACCAGCACACCCCAATATAGATAATCAACCTTTGCCACAGCATTCATCCTCGGGAGCATCAGGTTCCTCGGGAGTCAATTTTGTTTCTTCTTCTGAGTCTGTCTCACCCCCGATCCTTCCAACCTATTTGATTCATGATGAGTCATCCCCTTTTCCCCACCAGCTGTATCGCTCTTTCCTCGGTAGTTCCGAGGAGTCTATTAATATGATTCGTCTGGTTGTTGAGTCGGAGTACACCATGGTGTCGCCTGTCATATATTCCTAGCCACCAGCCTCGATTTGTTTATCAGCCTGGCCCCGGTCTGGACCGAGTCATACCTCATATCCTCAAACCCACCAATATCCTCAGACCTACCAGTATCCTCATACTTACCCTCATGCTTACTAGCAGTCTTCAATCAGGCCAGTACAGTTAATCGCTCGCCCCCCGGTTGTTGTGACTCTTACCCACGACACGCATCGTGTTCCTTACAACTATGCCACAGGAATGTGCACAGAAGTGACATGATCGGGTAAAGTATACAAACCCCTAGCACCAAGGCCTATTTCCCCAACACAGAACCCTAACATGTCGCAAGCCCAGTCTAGATCACCAGCACCCGTAGCACCGACCCCTGTCCAATTATAGGCACACTCCCTACAACTGCCTATGCCTAGAGTAGCACCATCTGTTCCTACCAGTAGTAGCCAACCTATAGCTGACATAACTGCTCAACTTAAGAAAGCCAAAGCCGATATCTCTATTTGGCACCTGATCCACACGTCAGCAAAGCACAGAGAAGCCTTCCTCAGAATCTACCAGGCTGCCCGTGTATCCCCAACCATAGAGCTAGCTACTCTAGAGAGCATGGTAGGAATGATAGCAGCGCCACAAGTTACCACCTTCTCTAGTCTAGAGTTACCTCCATCTAGCACCAACCATAATTCCCCCTTGTTCATCACCGCGTAGTATCGGAGCTTTTGCATCCCTCTCACTTTGGTAGACAATGGATCATGCTTAAATGTTTGCCCCTTGCGTACAGCAAGTGCAATCGGATTCAAGTCCAAGGACATTACACCAGCCGTGAAAGGGATGACATCATTCGATAATACGCATCATGATGCACTTGGGATCTTAATTATTCCATTAACCATAGGCCTTGCTCGCTTCCATGTTGAATTCTATGTCATAGATATTGAACCATCTTTCAACCTTTTGCTTGGATGCCCTTGGCTTCACAAGCATCAAATTATTCCCTCAACCCTCCATCGTATGATTAAGTTCTGCTGGGACGACAATGTCGTTGTTGTCTTTGCAGAAGACATGGAGAGGGTTGAGTCAGTCTCTGTATTAGCCCCCCAAACCATCCATTTTGAACTGAAACCTTCTGATGTTCTTTATCAGGTTAACTGGTTCGAGCCGGTTAATTTCATTCCTCCCATTGAGCACGTCGGCCATTTAGCCACTTGTAGTAACCCCCGTTTGATGGTTGATAATCTGTGTCGCAAGTGGAGATATGAGAAAGGATTGCCTTTTGGGCGTCATGGCCAAGGAATCGCCGAGCCAATCGAGGTAAAGGAATGGATAGAATGCGAAGGCTTGGGGTATGAATGTCAGAATCAGAGGAAGAGATTGTCACGTTTTCGTAAGGCCTCCAAAATGTTTATTCCACAGAATTTAGCAAACTTCACGTTTTGGTAAGGCCTTCAAACTTTACCAAAGCTCGAATATAGTATCAGTGCCACAACCGACAGTTTGGGTTTATCCGGAAGAATCATACGAAGAAAGAGGCCAGCTAGAGACAGAACAGGGTATTGAGTAGGTCAGTGACTAGTCGCAGAGATATACATCGGTTCTAGGATCAGGGCAGCTGGCAGTTGGGCAGGCAGTAGTCCAGGAGGCAGACTCAGAGAGTGGCCTAGAAGACGATGTGATCGAAGATCTGGACATTCTATTTCAAGAATAGCTGGATGTGCTCGCAAAAGACTTGGCAGAGCACGACCAAGTCAGAAAGGAAAGGCGGTCATTTCACCACCGCAAACAGAATCACCAGTACCACCCTAGGAGCAACCTTCAATTATGGTCCTGCATGAGACAGAGAAGAGGGATGCTAGACCAATGGAGTTAATCTCCTGTCAACCGGGAGGCGGGTCTAGCTTATATTGGTAGTATAAACCTCACCTGGAGGATGAGTGTCAAAAAAAAAAGCAACTTGAGTTGAGCACAAGTGAGACAGGCGGCAATACTCTCACTAGCTTGCAACAAGACAACCACCAGCATGCAGAACCTTTTGAAAGTAGCAGAGATAAAGAAAATTCAAAAAATATCAAAAATCAAAAAAATCAAAAAATATAAATAGAGAAGCATCAGTTTCAAAGGCAGGGACACCCGGCTCCTTAGATCCAAAAAGGCAAACAGAAGAGGTTGCACAGTGCCGTTATAAGAACACGAAGGTCACTGTGACTGTCATAAAGCGCCATCAGGGTGCGGAATCAGAAGAAGTCCTTTCAGTCGACATCACAGATCCAACCTTTGAGCAAGAGATCCTGTCAGAGCTTATTGCCTACGAAGAGGAAGATGAAGCAGACAATGATTATGGTAATGAGCCATTGAAGTTTCAATTTCATGACAATGACCCAGAAGGTCCAAATCTTCATGTAGAAGAGGATACGAAGCTTATCAATATTGGCACGGCAGAAGATGTTAAAGCAACACACATTAGTGCCAAATTGTCACCACAAGAAAAGGCAGAGTTTATAGCTTTCTTTAAAGAATATGTAGATGTCATTGCAAGGAGCTACGATGACATGGTTAGTTTAGACATTGAGGTGGTAGTACACACATTACCACTAATACCAAATTCAAAGCCAGTCAAGCAGAAGCTTCGCAGATGGCGACCCCAGTGGCTCCTGAAGCTTAAGGAAGAAATCATGAAGCCATATAAAGTCAATTTCCTTATGGTTGTGCTGTATCCTGAGTGGCTCGCCAATGTGGTGCTTGTACCGAAGAAAGATGGGCAGGTTCGCATATGCATTGACTATCGAGACCTCAACAAAGCGAGCCCCAAAGATGATTTCCCACTCCCCCACATAGATATTCTGGTGGACAACACCGTTAGGCATAAAATGTTGTCATTTATGTACGGGTTTTCAGGGTATAATCAGATTAGAATGACCGAAGAAGATATGGAGAAGACGTCTTTCATTACCCCATGGGGAGTCTTCTGTTATAGAGTTATGCCATTCGGACTGAAGAATGCTGGTGCAACATACCAGAGGGCCATGACAGCGTTATTCCATGATCTTATGCACCAAGAGGTTGAAGTGTATGTGGATGACATGATTGCTAAGTCGAAAGAGCCCGAGGATCATCTCTCTTGTTTGAAGAAATTGTTTGACCATCTGAGGAAGTATAAGCTTCGTCTCAACCCCAACAAATGTGTATCCGGGGTATCTTCTAGGAAGCTTCTGGGTTACGTTATCAGTCAGAGAGGACTTGAAGTGGACCCTCACAAGGCCAGGGCCATCATTGATATGCCTCCCCCTACCATTGAGAAGGAAATCCGTGGATTGTTGGGGCGACTACAGTACATCAGCCGGTTCATAGCACAACTTACACCTATATGTGAACCAATATTCAAGCTCCTGAGGAAGAATGCTCAAACACACTGGAATGATGAATGTCAAGCGGCCTTTGAGAAGATGAAGCCACTTTTGGTAAAACCTCTAGTGTTAGTTCCTCCCACGCCAGGACGACCTTTGTTGTTATATCTCTCAACAACACAGTATTCTATAGGCGCAATCCTAGGACAACACGATGAATCTGGGCATAAAGAGAGGGCTATTTACTACCTCAGTAAGAAGTTTAACGATTGTTAGGTCAGATACAGCCCCATAGAGAAAGTCTACTTATCTTTAGTGTGGGCCGCTCAGCGTCTCAGGCATTATATGATGGCATACCCAGTCTTGCTACTTTGTCGGCATGATCCTATCAAGTATTTATTTCAAAATCCAGCTTTGGTGGGCAGATGAATGAAATGGCAGGTGATGCTGTCACAATATGATATCACGTTTGTCACACAGAAGTCCATGAAAGGACAAGCGATGGTAGATCATTTGGCCAACCTACCCTTGCTAGAATATCAGCCGCTGCAGACACAATTCCTAGACGAAGATATCTTATTTTCCATGGGCGATGAAGAATCAAAAATTCCTCAAGACAAGCATCAATGGTGTCTGTATTTTGACGGTGCAGTCAATAAAAGAGGAAGAGGCATTGGTGTAGTTCTGGCAACGCCGCAAGGACAGCTAATCCCCTTTGCGAGGAAACTGACATTTGAATGCACTAATAACGAAGCTGAATACAAGCCATGCATTCTAGGATTACATGTGGCAAAAGACCAGAGTGTTCGAGAACTCCAAGTATATGGAGACGCAATGCTGGTCATTTCACAAATTAATGGTGACTGGAAAACAAGGGACCAAAAACTTGTGTTATATCATGACCATTTACTGAAGCTGATTTATGGGTTCGATAATGTCAAGTTTTCCTTCATGAGTCGAGCCAAGAATGTGTACACAGACGCTTTAGCTACCCTGGCATCATGGTTATATCTCCCAGAGGCACAGGCTATAGATATCTCGGTCACATGTGTAGGGCAGCCAACACATTGTATGCATATTCAGGAAGCACCACCAACAGATGAATTGCCCTGGTATAATGATATCAAAATTTTCTTGCAGTCTGGCAGTTTCCCTTCTAGCATTTCCGCAACAGATAAGAAGACCTTGATACAGTTGGCCTCCAAATATGTGCTCGGGGCAAGGCAGCTATAAAGAAGATCTTATAATCAAATGCTTCTCAGGTGCATGGACAAGAAAGAGGCAGATATGCTAATGTTAAAGGATCACGTAGGCACCTACGGTCCACATATAAATGGAATTCTCTTAGCCAAGAAGATTATACTGTGGGGATATTTCTAGTCCACCATGGAAACAAATTACTGCCAATTTGTGAGAAGATGCCACAACTGTCAAATACATGGCAACTTTATACATGCTCCTCCACAACAGTTACATAGCATGTCATCACCTTAGCCTTTTTCCACTTAAGAAATTGATGTTTTCGGGGCCATTCATCCAGCAGCATCCAATGGACATCGTTACATTCTTGTAGCCATCAATTATTTTACAAAGTAGTTCAAGGCGGCATCATATAAGACAGTAACAATAGCAGTCACAGAAAAATTTATCTAGAATAATATTGTCGCCAGATATGGGGTTCCACATGCCATTATATCAGGTAATGGGACCAATTTCATCACAAGGAGAGTTTAGGAGTATCTTTAGAATTACAAGATCAGACATCACTGATCCTCTCCTTATCGACCACAAATGAATGGAGCAATGGGGTCAACCAATAAAAATCTGATAAAGATCTTGAGAAAGATGGCTGAGACCTACAAAGACTGGCATGAGAAGTTGCCTTATGCATTATAGGCTTATAGGACCTCAGTCCGAACATCAATAGGGGCAACACCGTATTCTCTGGTATATGGTATGGAAGAGGTCCTTCCTTTTGAAGTAGAGATTCCATCATTAAGAATCTTGAAGGAAGCAGAATTAGATGAGGCAGAATGGATTCGAGATCGCTGTGTTCCGTTGGACTTGATTGATGAACGCAGATTGCAAGCCTTACATCATGCCCAATGTTACCAGAATCAAGTGGCCCGAGCATATCATAAGAAGGTCCGGCCTAGAAGTTTCGAGCCAGGCGATTTGGTTTTGCACGCCATTCATTTGCCAGATGCCCAAGGAAAATTCAGGCCCAATTGGGGTGGACCATTCATAGTAAAAGAAGTCCTGTCAGGAGGTGCAATCACTCTTGAAGACATGGATTGTGGGGCGCAATTAGAGCCTATCAACGCTTCCTATCTGAAAAGTATTAACAATGATCCCCAGTCAATCTCGAGCCTTGTACTGTGAATCCTGCATCTTTATGTTCTTTTGCATCCACATGTTAGTATTTTAGGCTATTGCATCCCAACATAACAGGAATCATTTTCTATGCACTGTACTTTCCTTCTATATGCATCATAATTAAGCATCATCATTGCCCGATGAGGAAATTCGAAAGGCCAGCCTGATTAGGAAGAATTTTGATCCACCTCACGTGCTACTACCCACGTGACTTAGGGGTGAGGGAGTGATTGTTCACGGAACATAGACGAAATGTACAGATTACCAAGGGACCTACACCTCCTGACGGAGAAAGAATGATAGGTCGTGAGTGAGGGTGAGCAATAAATAAAAAAATAGTCTTCGGAGCACAAAAGAAATAAGAAGACAGAAGTTGTAGAGAGAAGTCAGTTGAAGCATACACCAACAAAGCCTACATTTAAAACGGGACTAGCCACCCCTTTAGCCAAAAGAAAAACAGCCACCCTCTCTGTAGACACCCCAATTTCCCAATTTTAGCAAGATGGAGATGTGGTGGTTGAGCTCTGACCCCAATTGAATCCATTAAGCCCACTAGAGCCCATTTAATCCCACTTGGGCCCAAAAGACCTATTTAGGCCCATTTAACTCATTAAAGGCCCATTTAACTCCTTGAAGCCCAGTTGAAACCCATTAGGCCCATGGAGGCCCATTTAACCCATCAAAACCTAATTGAAGCCCATTAAGCCCATGGAGGCCCACATAGGCCTATTAAGCCCAATTGATCCCACCTTGGTCCCAAAGCCCATGAAGGCCAACCATAAGCATTTTTTTCTTTTTTCCGCTTTTTCCAACCTAACACTTTAGCGTCCCTATCCATATTCATCATTTACTAATATTCTTTTTTCTACCAAAAAATACATACAAATTTCACACCCATTTTCTCCTCCCCACTGAACCCACTTATTCTCCACTGATCTCCCACGAATCAGCCTGAACCCACCTCCTTACTGAGCTCATCAGCCAGCTCAAGCTTCACCACTAATCCAACAAATCTCCAAGCATCTCCAGCCACTGGATCAGCCATCAGCGAAGCCTGGATCACCGTTCATCCCTGTCCGCGACCAAGGGGACAACAGGGAGGCAGCCATTCAGTTCTTGTTAGTTTGTTAAGCTGTTACGACTTCAGTTAGGGAGTTAGAGGGTTGGTTAGTGGATCTATTAGCACAGTTAGTGTTCTGTTGGTTGGGTTGTTGGGTTCCTCCTCACCTATAAAAGGAAAGGTAGAGGCATGATTTGAGAAGACTTTTGGCACAAGAGAGAAGAGAGCTGTGAGTGCCAGAGAATTCCAAAGAGAAAGGGAAGCTCGTAGAGAAAAGAGAAGGAGATACCAGGCGCTCTGGCGAGTTGCAGAGCTCTATCAAGCCAGGTACGCCCCTCTCTGATCCCATCTAGCTTTGAGCATAGTTGCCTAGGACCTCCTCCTTCATTCTGGACAATTTTGAGCCATCCAGAGCCTTCCTCTAGTCGAAATTGGTCCTTAGAGCTCATCGTCGTTGTTTTCCGACGATGTAGGTGGGGGGAGTGATCCAGGGCACAGCCCTATCCCCCGAGCCTCCTCTCCTCTTCTTCTAGTCTCCTCGGTGCTTTCCCGCTCCTTGGATCGCCGCTCCGACACCTCCATACAGCCCCGTACAAGACGACCACTCCAGAGGAGGAGCGCATGCCCCCAACTGCGCAGCTAATCCCTGATGGTCCAGCCACACTCCACCGTGTCCCGCGAGGCCTCTGGAGCTTCCAGGATAGTGCCTCGTGCTCTGGATCACCGTAGCCACGTCGCTCACAGGAGGAGGCCACGGCGGCGACAGGCGATCCCCCTCCTTGCTCCATCAGCCTCCATTCCGCTCCAGAAGAAGCGTGGAAACTCCCCGATGCTCCATGATGCCTCTACAACCACTGGAACGCTGCGCTGCTGTCCTCCAGAGGCCCTTTCTTCCTCGACGCTGTCGCCGGAGCTCCGCAACGATGGAGGAGGTGGGAGAACCGTTCCCACCAATAGATCCCCAATCCACTCCGTTGGATCCTCTTCTCTCTCTCCCTTCTTGCTTCCCGTGGGGAAGCCTTTGTATGCCCCCTCCGGCGGTCGTCGGCGATGGAGCTCCGTCGTCGGCGACCGTCGTTTCTTTTTTCATTTAAAAAACAAATAAAAAAATTTATTTTAATAAACTTCTGAAACTTTGTTTTCCTTACATTTAGGTCCTTTTTGTATTACACATGGGTCCTTTTATTACATATAGGTACTTCATTCATTTTTCCGAAATCATTCGAATAAAGTTTTATCTGAAAATATTACATTCTTCCCCCTGAACATTTAAAATAATGTTTTCCAGGCATTAAACTTTAGCAATAGCCCTCAAGTTTTCTTTTAATGCATTTTATTCAGGAATTTTACATAAGGGACCCTGAGATTTCTTGAAATCTTTTTGAAAATTCATTTTTCTGTGAAAATTGCATGAAGGTCCCTATGTTCTTCTGAAATCATCCAAAATGCTTATTTTTACTTGTTAATTTGCATTTAGGCCCCTTCATTCTTCTGAAATCATCCAAGATGTTGTTTTTGCTGGTTAAATTAAACTTCAGTCCCATAAGTTTTTGAAAACTTTTCTGAAGCATGTTTTCTCGGGGTAAATTGCATTTTAACCCTCAGTCATTACTAAAATTCTTCTAGATGCTTTATTCTGCTAGGCAATTTGCAGTTTAGCCCCTGTACCTCACTGATTTTACTCTAAAAGCTTGTTTTCTAGGGTAAAATGACTTTTTTGCCCCTGAAACTTTGTAAAACCTTTTTGAATCATTTTTCTTGCATATTTTACCCTGAATTTCCTCTTAATTGTTTTAAATGCATGTTTTAGTGGTAAAATTGCATTTTAACCCCTCGAAAACTTCATTTTGACTAGGATTGTACATATTTACACATTTGACCCTAGATTTCTTCATAATTGCCAAGAATGTGTTTTTCTATGTATTTTCGATGATTTGGGCTTCAGAACTTTAGTTTTCCTCAGAGTTTTGGTTTTTTGCACAAAAGCCCCTGGAATTCTCACTATTTACACTCACACTTGCATTTTGCATATCTTTTCACATCTTTCTGCACAAGATTTCTTGCCTTTCCTTCCTTGCTTTAAGCACGCTTTTCTAGCTTGTTCCGAGCTTGGTTTTCTCGTCGTTTCCCGGTTTTCGCCATTAGATTTGTTTTGGTTTTCCATCGCCCCAAGGCGTACATTAAAAGGCTTGATAAAGCTGACATGGTCCCGAAATGAGGATTATTTTCCTCTTTTTGATTTTCATGGATTTTATCCAAATTTTCACTGATTTATGAGACGCTTTCCAAGAATTTTGCGATTTTCACGATTTTCCTCATCGCCCAAGGGCGTACAGTAAAGCGGCATTCTCAATGCCTACATTTGACCCTCGGATTAACTTTTCCCTTTGTTTCATTTCTTTACTTTGATTTGACATGTTATCTGTCATATTTAGCATGAGCATATAGAATAAGCAAGCATACATCCATAGACCATTGACAATAGGGAAACCTAGAAAGACCGAGTTTTCTCAAGCGCATGGTTGTGCCTAACCCCTTCCCCATGCTTAACCAGAATCCCTAGCCTAACTGTAGCCCGCATTCATTTGTGCATTATCCATTAGGCATGGAGCACACAAATACATTCTGCATCTTGTTTGCTTCCCAATTTTCTTGTGTTTTTGGTTTTCCTCATCTTTCCATTAAAAGAATAGGTGGCAACTCCTTTCCTTATCCTTTTTATCTTCCCTTGGTGTTTCTAGGTCTAGTCTCTTCCTCCGGATTCACCATCTTCGCCGTGATCGTATCGGGTCTCCTCGTGTGCTTCCACGCACCCGGTAGTAGGAGAGCCGTGCAAGGGTCTCACTGGCATGGTCACACTCTCAACTTAGGTGTTTATTACCTCCAAGTAGGGGTAGGTCAGCCAATATGCCTTTGAGGGAGTAAAAGAAATGTGAATTATTAAAAGAGTAGGTGTAGGGCCCTAGGAAGTTGGCATGGAGTCCGTGATATCTAAAGGAGAGCTACAAATAAACCTAAGTGTTTAGGTTAGTGTCACGTGAGTTGAGGACATTTTCACTTCTTATAGCAGGCAATACAGGCTTTCCTGGTGTAGAAGGCACCAATGTCTATAAACCTCTACATTGTGCATTTAGTTTTATAAATCATGTATTTTTGCATCATTTTGCAATGCATTTGTCCATATTCCGACAAGGGGCATGCTAGCTGCCTTTTTGAGTTGCAATATTGGCAAAAGGGAGATCTGACCAAGGACATGTTAGTCACTCTTTCGGTTGAGGTCCTTGACTAGGGGCATGCCAGCTGCCATTCTAAGTCAATCAATGGGACAGTGCTAAGAAATGTGTGGGCAAGCACAAGCAATACAAAAGCTAGGATGACACAATATGCATGCAAATTTCTCATTTTATTACAGCTCATCAGTTATACAAGATTTGCTCATTCAACAATAGTCGACCGGATGATTTCTGTCGACTCTTGGTCTTTTTGAGCTGCCAGCCTCTGTAAAGCAATTGCCACTAGGAGGAATTTTGCTTATGGGCCATGTTTCTCGTATTTCGGCTTCATACTCTACTGTGCAGTCTGAACCCTCAGTAATGGCAAGATCAGAGGATTGAATATCGACACGCGTCATGCGAGCTAGTTCTGAGGTTGTCACATCAGAATCAAGAATATATCTCTTATAGCAATCAGGGATGGGACTTTGCTCAAATAAATCCTGGCAAAAGCCGAATTGGCGAAGAACACGGACGGGATGGTATTCCATGCCGCCCGCTAGCCCTGGAAGGACAACAAGTCGCATATCCGTATCATTGAAGAAGACAGTAACGGACTTTGGGGCTGAGAACAGAATGCACCAAACTACAATGTCCTTCGTGAGATTCCGTAGTCTGCTGGACAACTCATAAACGCCTGGAAGGGTCCGTGAATGGTTGATACAGCTATAGGATTCAAATGTAGAATGTTGAGGGAGTAGGACTTCCACTCCCATGTGAGCAGCAAACCAGACCTCGCTGAGGAAAGTAGAGCATTATTAAATGGTTAAATTAGTACTGCAGGATATTGAAGTAACATTGTTTACTCACCTGAACTAGAGCACTGCAACCATAGAAATGCCTGGAATGTTTCAGTGCCCGATCCAAGCCAATGTAAGTCTCCGCTAGAAGAATAGGGCAAGATCAATTTGGCGAGTGATCATAGCCAATGCTATTTCTGCCACCTCAATAGCAATAGTCATCTGGCTATGGCTAAAAATGAGCTCACCAAGGAAGTGTACCACGAAGCCATGGAACCACAACCTACCTAAGGACGAACGAGTGCTGATAATCTTGTCAAAATGGTCCAAGCGTAGCATGGTAGCCGATCCATCCGTGCAAATAAGGCTTTTCTCGCAAGCACTTCGAGTCAAACCGGTTAGTTGGCTCAGGACCGAAGCATAGCTATTGCGGCGCATAAAGACAGGCGGAGACATGTATGGTGACAAGCCACATATCCATCTGTCTTCTTCCAAGGTCAAAGTTAGTTCTGTCTGCCCGAAGCAAAATAGATGGAAAGACAGTTTCCAGAATCCAGCTTCAGCACACAGTAAATGCCAATTCACTTCCACCTTAGCAATGTTCAGTAATGTGAAAGATATGCCCCAAATCTGCAATTGCTCATGATCTGCAACAGTCAATGCATCAATCCAGGCTCGTAAAACATCAGAGCAGTACTTTGGTGTCACCATGGTGGGGTAGCCCTACGGAAATGGACTTGGATCAGATATGGCAAGAGGGATGCAAAATTACATTTGGGGATGAACAAAAAATAACTTCGTGCAAGTTTGGGGCAAATAAAATAATCTAGCAGAGCATAATCTCATGATAGAAAAAAGAACACACAAAGATTGTAAATCAAGAAGAAAGTTGGCAAGACAAAAAAATATGCATCAGAAATAATCTATTTTGCTGCAAATCTAAAGTGCAATAAGATCTCAGTTCATGAGATGTGCATAAAGCCCAAAAAATGAAAGGAAAACAGAATATCCTTGCAAAATATGTGAAAAGCCACACGTCCCTTCATATAATCCATGTGATCAAACATGCAAGCATAAAATCAGCAAGAAACATATGCAACCAGAAAATCAGCAAGGAAACAATAATCCAGAAAATCAGCATGGAGATATATGCATCAAGAAAGTCAGCAATGAAATATATGCATATGCAGAGATTCATTTCAAGGCAGAAGCTCACATACCATTGTGATAAAGACAAAAGCCAAATCCGGCGCCAAGAAGAATAAAAGGGACTAGAATTGGGAATGTTTCTGCAGTATAGATGGCAGTGGAGTTCGCTAGAAATGCGAATTTATATAGGGAAAAGACAAAAGGTCGTTGCAGAAAAGGAAGGCAAACTGGCCATTTTGAGAGGAGCACCAAAATGGAGCACATATTGGGCGCACCTAGGTGGCGCATCTGGGTGGTGCACCTACGTGGCGCACCATCTGCTAAAATTCGGGCAGAATCTCCCATAAATGTGAAGCTCGCCCAAATCGGCGCCAGTTCTTGAAACCTACATGAACATGTACCTTTCACACACAAACAATTACCCAAGAAGAGGGTTGCATTCCAAAATCAGATTTGCATTCAAGAAGTTTTCAAAATTCAAGTTACATTGCTTAAGATATATCATTAGCATTTGTACAAAATTGGAAAAAGAAAAGAAAAGAAGACAGCTACTCCTCGTCTGACTCTTCCTCGTCAGACGACGCTTTTTGAAAGCTCTTTGCTAGAAGTCGAGCTCCTCGTCGAGTTATCCGGCGTGACCACTGGGCGGCAGTAGTAGCCTGAGAGCGGCAGAAGAACTTTGAACCCTCTATGAAACCTCTATGTCAGAGCGGTCCTCCTCGGATGCTTCCATGGTAAACTCTCCGCTACTAGCCGCATTCACTTCATGGGCTGGATAATCTTGTTGTCAAAAAGAATGTCAGAATTGTATTAGTGGCCAATATAAAGTAGAAGGAAGTAGCAAAAATAAAAAAAGGGGGGAAGAAGTACCCGGATGATGTTGTGCCAGCGCAGTTCCTGTGTAAATTTTGCAAACGTATCAGGCGAGTTTGTAATGAAAGTAAGATAATTTATCAAAGGAAAGGCATACCCTTTTTCACCGGATATCCTCGTAAAAAGGGGCAAATTGCTCCTCGAAACCCTGTAAAGTAAAACAACTGTCAAATTTATCCTTATGTATGAAAAGAAATTTTCAAGCAGAAATTACAACAATTTACCTTAGCCCAGTTGGAAGCGTACCATGTTCCATGCTGGCTATCATGCACGACCTCCTCGAAAAGATAGGGCTTCCCGACCCACCTGTACCAAGCCAAATAGTCTATGTAGTTGACTTCTCGAAGAACGTGTCTATCCTAAGAAGCCACAACAGCAGCATGTCGACTCCTAGCCATAGCACGGGACGAGACCGGAAGATCCATGTCGGAAGGAGGAGGGGTAGGAATGCAGAACTCGTTCAAAAACTAGTGCCTTACGCGCCCTAGGAAGAAGTAAGCTGACTTCTTCATACAGTTGAATTTCACTTGCTTATCCCTCAGAACCCGGCCAGAGTTCAGAGGTGCCCAGTTGAAGCCATCATACCTGGAGAATGGGCGCAAGTGAACCTGTTTGCAGGAATAGACAAGTATAAGCAATAAAGGCAATATAGACTTGCAGAAAAGAAAGTCCATAGCATGGAAACTTACATCCTCGAGCTCTACCAAATCTAGCAGATATCGGTAGGACTCGTAACTGTAGACCCCCGCAGCTGCCCAGTGGTCAGGCTCGACCCACTGGTGAGGGAGGGGAAGAAGTTCATCACGAAGGTAGCCAAAACTGTGTCCTCGTGTAATGTGCTCCATAATCCAGTACTAGCAATAGCAAGCAAAGAGATAGTTAATCAGATATCATCAAAAGGGAATTGTTTTGCAAAAAAAAGAAAAGAAAAAAGAAAAGTAAATACTTACAGTAAGTAGGGGATACAATCCCACATAAGACCGGCGCCCCAACCTGGCTACATTGTCGAGGCCACAGATCAACCAGGTGCAGCTAGCACCAGCCCAGTCATAGTTGTCCAAGTACTTCAGGTTGGTGAGATATGCTAACCAATCTGCATGGATGCAGTAGACAGAAGAATTGTAGAAGACCATCGCCAACAGGTCCAATAAAAAATGCCTCAACACAAAATCTACCTCGTGCTACCTGCCTCAGGGTTGGGCCAGAACTAGTCCCACTCTCTCAGCCACCCCACTGTAATCATGTGTTTCCCCCTAGGTGGTTTAGGAGGAACACGACCTAAATACGCAGGGGCCAGTTGCATCCCATGGGTGGTCTTGCCTATGATTGGCTCTTTACCGAAGGGGAGACCCGTTAGTAGGGTCCACTGGTTGGGCAGAACAGTCAACACTCCAAATGGCAAGTGGAAGGTATGTGTCTCAAATCTCCACCTCTCCACTAGAGCTTGGAAAATGTTATAATGACCGTGAATGACTGGTATGCGAAATAAGCCGCCAAACGGGGACCGATGAAGCAAAAATTTGCAAGAACTCCAGAAGACGACGGAAGTGATCGAGCATGGGGGCCCAGTGACACCGCATTACTCGGTTAGCATCGCCGGCATGAAATGGCAAGAACAGAATAAATACAAAGTCAGAAAGTGTAACCATGCCGGCGACAGCCTCGAGGATTTCGACGCGAAAGGCCAAAATACATTAGGGACGGCAAAGTCACGGCAAAAACAATAAAAATAAATATGCAAATGCAGGAGTCGCCACCTAGTCTATTAAAATGGAAGACGAGGAAATCCATATAAAAACATGCAAATCATGTAATGCAAAAGCAGGTCATAAACCAGAAATGGGTAAGGATCCCTATTACGCACGAGGAAGGTATTAGGCACCCTCGTGCGCCCGATAAATCGGTCTTTTATTGGTTTCTCATTTGCTTATGAAATGTCGGCTTTTCAGCCTTTTCTGTATCCCTAAGGGCGATATGCCATGTCATGCTAATGTGTGTGGTGTCTAAAATACGGGTACATGATGTGTAGGGGTGTGTCCTAATGCTCAAAAGTATCACTCGTATGTTGGGTCAAGTGTCGATGCAAAGTCATTGCATGAATAAAATCAAAGATATATCAATTTCGAGTGATTTTTCATCCTTGCTTTGCTATATGCCAAATGCAATCTAACATGCATAAAAATGGCTAAAAACAGAGCTATGCCTTCCTAATATATCAAGAAAGAAAACCAGGAAAAATCTAGAAGCAAATCATGTCGAGAGAACATGCTAAAAACCATATGAAAACCTGTTGTGTGCTATTGAAAACAGGCTGATGTGCCTGTTAGCTGCGCTAGACTGGTGCTCCATTCTAGTGCACCACCTAGGTGCACCTATGTGGGCCAGAAAGATGTGCTGAGGGAAAACAGAAATCCATGCAGTGCCAAATCACATGAGAATGCATTCTGGAAAGTATGCAATGTAAAATCCTTCGCAAAACTTGGAAAATATGCCTTAAAAGTGAAAGAAATGCAAGTGCAATGACTTGTGGACCTTGTGCTCAAGGACTGGTAGCCTCGCACAAGACCACACCCTATGCATGCTAAAGGAAAGAAGCAGGATTTAGCCATGTCACTGGATCATGGGCTGATGCATAAGGCTCTCCACGTAGGTGTAAAGTGCAACTAGCCTACCAAATTCTTGCCAAGGACTGAATATTTAAAGGAAGAAAACAACTAGAAAACAATCTTACTTTAAACTGAAAATATGCATGCAAAACCATGGAATATCAAAGAACGAGCAGTAAAAGAATCAGGCTGAAAGTCAATCAGAAAACCATGCAAATAGGTATGCGAAAGTGAATGTTTTGCTCTCTGACCAGTCTGGTGATCCTAAATGGGGCGCCAGAGTGGTGCTCTAGGTTGGTGCACCACTCTGGTGTGCCACATAGGTGCTCCCCAGAAAATCTAGATCAGACTACAATCTGATCCGGGATCTGACCTAGAATAGAGATAAGTGATTTATACTAATGCAGGTTGATTCATGCGGATGTTAAATGCTGAAAGCATGATAGGATGCATATGATCAAAGCCATCTTACTATCATTTGATTAAAAACAAGATGATTTATTGGGTTCACGGAAGAAACGCATACAAAATGCAAAAGAACAAACGTGAAACAAGTAAAGCCAACAAAACATATGTAAGTGATGATCATACCATGAATATCTCTACTGCATAACTTAATGTTTAGGTGCTTGGCATGGATCTATGTGCAAAGAAATAG
>JAMKQA010027772.1:0-17610 GCA_024699735.1 Posidonia australis
AATATCATAAATCAAATTTATATCGACATTATATTCAATTTATTTTGACATTAATCATATAGATTATGTTTTTTCTCATAATTAGATTGATATTATATTTAATTTCACACTTGAACATATTCTATGAGATATTTATCGACATTATATTTGATTTATGTCAAACTTTACATTGTTAAGGGGTCATGCTAAATCATATTTGTTTTTTGACATTATACTCGATTATATGCATATTTGATCCTATATTATCTTTGCATTCCTTTTGACATGTCAATAAGGAATAAAATGAAATATCATAAATCAAATTTATATCGACATTATATTCAATTTATTTTGACATTAATCATATAGATTATGTTTTTTCTCATAATTAGATTGATATTATATTTAATTTCACACTTGAACATATTCTATGAGATATTTATCGACATTATATTTGATTTATGTCAAACTTTACATTGTTAAGGGGTCATGCTAAATCATATTTGTTTTTTGACATTATACTCGATTATATGCATATTTGATCCTATATTATCTTTGCATTCCTTTTGACATGTCAATAAGGAATAAAATGAAATATCATAAATCAAATTTATATCGACATTATATTCAATTTATTTTGACATTAATCATATAGATTATGTTTTTTCTCATAATTAGATTGATATTATATTTAATTTCACACTTGAACATATTCTATGAGATATTTATCGACATTATATTGGATTTATGTCAAACTTTACATTGTTAAGGGGTCATGCTAAATCATATTTGTTTTTTGACATTATACTCGATTATATGCATATTTGATCCTATATTCTCTTTTACAATAGATTTTGTATTTCTGTCGGCTTTCTATCAACATTATATTCAATTATATAGAAATTTGGTCTCACACTTTGTATAAAAAAATCATGTTCATATTTAAGCGTGTGTTTTATCGACATTATAATCAATAATATGTGTGTTTAATTTGATACTTTTTTATGTTAACTACATGATAATCTCGACATTATACACGAGTATACATGAGTAATGGTTTGCATCATTTGGCCTCGAATCAAGTTGATCGATCGATCCACCTAATACACATGTTGTTCTTCGCAGATGTTCTGACTTGACATACACAATCAATCATCCAGGTGTTTAAGTCAATCGTCTAGGATGCAATGCCTGTCCAGCCTTCAAGTCAATCACCCAATATCGTTTGACCTCAAATCAGGCTGAGTGATAGATCCCACATCATCTATTTTATAATTAAATCATGCTAGATCACATATTTTTATTGACATTATAATTGATCATTTATATATTTGATCTCGTATTCTCTTTTGCAATAGATTATGTATTTTCATTGAAATTATATTCGATTATACATATGTTTAATCTAACACCTTGAACATTAACATTAATCCTAAAGTAAGAGCGGCACATATATTAAGCATGTTCATTGTTGAACATGTATGTAAAGGACATATAACTGCAGAATATGTAGTTATCGAACGAACATATACCAAACATGTTTGATCTCATACTTTGAACCTAGACATTAATTCTGAGATGAGGGTGTGGCATTAACTACATGTTAATTTCAACACTATATTAGAACACATATGAAAATCATATGTTAATTTCGACATTATATTCAAACACACATGAAAATTATATGTTAATTTCTACATTATACTTGTGCATACATGAGTGTTAGAGTAGTTTGCGTTACTCAGTTTCAAATCCGAGTAGGTGATCGATCCTATAACTATTTGTTAATTTCAATATTATATTTAAACACATACGAAAATCATATGTTAATCTCGACATTGTATTGGAATATACGTGGTTACATATATTTTTTTACCCATTCGCCATTAATGCGTAAATCTTTATTATATAATAATTTCTCTCCTTTTGTTTCTGAAATTTATGTGTGATGACCATAATGAGGTTCTTTCATAGTAATTAATGAATTTTCATCAGAATTGGTTTGGGAGAAATCTGGATGTTAAAAAATCATGATAACACTCCAAAAATTGTTGGTAAAAACAAATTCTACGAGAGTATAAAAAAGAACCTGTAAATGGTAGCTTATTTGAAAAATAAATTGAAAAAGCCATCCCCAGCTTTTCTGAATAAGCGGGTCTATGTGTCTTGTTTGGAAACATGTTTTTGTCCACAAGCTTTTTTTCAGGAAAAGCTCCCTTTGAAACGCGACTCCACAAGCGGACCTATATGAACAAAGCTCATTGATAAGAATTGGTTTGGAAGAAGTTTGGATAATAAAATTCATGATAATATTCCAAAATCTATTGGAAAATACAAATTCCAGGACAACGTAGAAAAAACCCTGAAAACAATAGCTTATATAAAAGATGAACTAGAAATGCAATCCACAATTTTTCTAGCTAAGTGGCCCTATGTGACCTCTTTGGAAACGTGTTTTTTGTACACAAGCTTTTTTCCCCATAAAAGCTCCCTCAGAAACGCAACTCCATATGGTACTTAAGTCTACATCAGAACCTTTTCACAACATGAACAAAGCTCATTGATAAAAATCATGATAGTATTTTAAGATCAGTTGAAAAATATAAATTCCAAGAGAATGTAGAAAAGAACTTGTAAACAACAACTTATTTAAAAGATGAACTAGAAAAGTAATCCACAATTTTTCTAGATAAGTGGGTCTATGTTAGTATTTGATAATATTTATGGAAAAACATATTGTTCTCATAAATAATGTTTTTAAAAAAGTAAGTCTTTATAACTTTTTATAATCAACTTATTTGATAACTTTAATGCACAAATAAAAAATTAGTTTAATAAAATAATCTAGTTTAAAAAAATTATTTGATTCAATTTTTTAAAAATAAGTAATTTTCTCTAATAATCATTACCAAATAGATCTACGTGACTTATTTGGAAACGTTGTTGTCCACAAGCTTTTTTTTTTTTCTTTCTAGAAAAGCTCCCCCAGAAACGTGACTCCAGATAGTACTTAAGTCTACATGAGAACCTTATCACAACATGAACAAAGCTCATTCATAGATCCAATTCTGCCACATCCACGTAATTCAAGATTGGGCCGACCTTCTCAGGTAATAATTGTAGAAGTCCAAATTGAGGCACTAGTAAACCCAGCTTACCCTGGGCCGACCTTTTCAGGTAATAATTGTAGAATTCTATTACCCAAAATGCTGAAAAATATTATGCGAAAAAGAAAATGAATTTGTGTCGTGTATTTACGAGCTCTATCATGCATTGATCTCATAGGATATGCAACAAAAGTAGACCTTTTTGACTTGAAAATCGAAAGCAAAAGCCAGATTCTTCGACCAGCAAAGCTGTTGGTACATACAGTCATCTTTTCTTAGGTCATCAGCGTTAACACTGCTTTGGCGTCCCAGAGTGATGGAGCAGTTGCCAGGGAACGGGGTCATCTAGGGTGCATTTGTTAAGACAAGCTAGATTACTACTTTAGTAGCTGTTACTTTAGTGCGTTTAGGGTGCATTTGGAAGTGACTTCGGTAGCTCCCGTCGTCTCCCATGTTTCTTCTTGTCGCTACGGAAGTGAGAGGTGCAGCCGCCTGGAAGTGCTGCACACCATCATCGTTTAATTTGATCATCTCAGCTGCTGGTGGTGGGGAGCTAGTGGGAGTTAGGAGTTGCTTTAAAACAATACACTCTTGGTCTACAAGTTGATGCCAAGCAATTGAACCCATCCATCAAGTTTGGAACATTTCAGATTCTGTGCTTATTTACCCTAAATTTTATTCTTAGTTCTCGAGAAAGTTGACCGATATGTCGGTCACTAGTTTAGTCGATATATGAATTATTTCTCTCAACAATAGATTATATAAGGAGGAAAATTTAATGTAAGTGTCTACATTGTAGGCATCTTTTTTAAAAAAAAATAAATACACTGAAGAAAAAAATAATAGTATAGATATATTTATTAGATATTTATAAATATATAATAAAATTTTCATTTAAATCAAAATAACCATTAATTATTGATCTAAAAGTCTTAAAATTCAACATAGTTTGTTAACTATTAAATTTTAGATTAAAAATTAATAGTAAAACTTCAACACAGTCTAATAAATTAATTAATTATATAATTAAATTTTATTTTAAAAAATAAAATAAAATAAAAATAAAAATTCCCTGACAACCATTGTTTGATTAGATAATTTAGTCAATCTGGCGCAATTAATTCTAACATGTTTTAGAAGGACAAGTTACCATGTGAAGAGCACATGCTTAATCGTACTCGTTAGCACACAGAAGTAGACCTCACAGAATATAATAACAATAATAATTCGTAAAAAATGATGGTAATAGTGCATGCATGTGGACACGAATGATCTATCGCAGGTCATTTATATGGAAACCTACACCCCCTCGTGTCGTCTTGGAAATCAAGAACTTGAGCCGACCTATATGTACATCCGCCCCAGCAAGTACTAGTCCTCCGAGTTATAAAAAAAAAAGGAAAAAAAAAGGACCTTCGGCTGGTATCTTCTACCGTATTAAAGTTATGTATCTTTGCACTGGGTTTAGATCGTCTTGAGAGCAGCGATTTTTGATGGTTGTACTTTTCATTATTCCCACCTTGGTCAGAAAATTGTTATCCAACTCCTCCATCCCGGATCCTCACGTCTCTTCTCTCTCTTTTTTCACACTATAATGTCCGCTTGCATGTCATAGTCGGTCAACGTGCCCCCCCACAATAGTAGTTCTGCAAGGAACTTGGACTTGTAGAAACATCCAACTTGTATTTTTGTATTCTAGCTAGGCTTTTTATATAGTGGTTCTACCTACTAATAAATATTTGAATATAAACTTAAGCCATTTCATGGTAGTGTTATGTCATGGATCCTCTTCTCAGAGTATCTTCTTCTGCGGCTCTGCCTACTTGGTACGAAGGTTTAGATGGATTATACCTTAAAGATCATCATCAGTAGGAATGATCTCATAGATGAAACCTAACAGAATTCTGACGATCTGTTGTCAAATTTGGTGTCCACAGAGGGGTCCATGACATTTTCATTCGAAAGAAACGGAGGGCTCTAAGCTGGCAATCTAGCTACAAATGGAACTTGAGATTTGAGAACATAAAATAAATCAACCTTACAAGCCTTCACCGACAATTCATGGAATCTGCACGGTCAGATTTGCGGGCCCTCGCTTATATTCTGCCACCGCGTTCGCGGCCCAATCCAAGGCCTAAATCATGGGCTCACCTTCATCTCCAGGAAGCAATCCACGCCCCCAAGCGAAATACTACGAAACCCAAACAACTATTTTATCATATCCATGTCAAGAAAACTGAGAAGAACCTGTTCTTTTTGGCAAAGGTAAGTTTTTAATATTAGATATTAATCTTTAGGAAGAAAATCAGGGAAATCAAGGACCAATTACAAAATAGACAATGTTCTTGTCATTATTACAAACCGTCAAAAGTTGGCAATAATATTTTATCTAAAAAAACAGGAGACAAACTACTGCTCCATCGCTTCAGCAGCAGGGGCAACAGCAGCAGTCGGGATAATGGAGTCAGTGGAGATGGGAGGAGCATCAGAAGAGGCAGAAAATTTCTCTGCCCAGGCAGCCTTCATAGAGGCCACAGAACTCCTCAAGTCCTCCTTTTCAAAACCTGGTAGAAGAAATTCTAACCAATACTCCATTAGTCCAATTAAATCAGAAATAATAACAAAAACAGGCTTGGTAATATTACGAAAAATCCTGGCATTCCGTTCTTTCCAGGTTACCCAAAGGATAGCCTGGATCAGAAGAAACCAGTTAGTGTCGCTTAAATGAAATTTAAGGGCAGGTTTATGCCAATATAAGTGCCCAAGGTTACAATATCCAGGATAAAGTCTATGACATAAGAAAAACTGCCATATATGTGAAACGAAATCACAAAACATAAACAGATGCTTATTAGATTCAATATTGAATTTACAGAAAATACACATAGGTGAACCAGTCCACCCTCTCTTGAGTAAATTTTCTTTGGAAAGATTTTTGTTATGCATGACAAGCCAGGAGAATAATTTGACTTTGAGGGGAGCTAAAGTTCTCCAAATCTGCTCAAACAGGTTAAATCTGAGCCCGTCATCATTCAATCTTCAATAACATGATTTCACAGAAACTTAGAGGAACGGGAAGGGGTCCAGGAAATAGCATCCCTGTCCACACCAAAGGTAGTGGAGTGCAAGATTTGCGACAGAGAGTCCAATTGGGATTGCAAGATATCTAAGTCGCAAGATAAAATGTTGGAACTATCCAGTAGTCTATTGAGATCAGTAGTGAAAATATGGTGTATTTTTAGCATAGATGCTTTTTTCCATTTGCAGATCGAAAAAAGTAGAGGAAACAAAAATTTCAATTTATCCCCATCCCTCCATTTCTGTTCCCAGAACAGAATCTCCTTCCCATTTCCCAGACAGAAGGAGGAAAAGCAATTGACAATAGGGAAGGTGTTTTTAAGGATTCGCCATAAAGGAGAACAGTGGCTAGAGGAAGAGTTAAGCAAAGTCCCATGCCCTAACTTCATATATCTGGCATTAACTAACCCAATCCATATAGCATGACTATCCCTATTAAGCAATTGCCAAACCAATTTTGATTTTAAGGCTAGGTTGAAGTTCCGGAGGTTTAAAATCCCCCAACCGTTCTGACTCTTTGGCCTACAAATTGCACCTTGATTAACAAGGTGAATGCCATAGTCTGCAAATGGGTCAGACTTCCAGAGGAAGTTAAATCTAAGTTTGTCGATGTCTTTCTGAATTTGTCTAGGCATATGCAGGACAGACATAAAGTATGTGGGGATAGTCGACAGGACAAAGTTGACCAGGGTCAACCTTCCACCTAGGGATAGAAACTTAGCTTTCCAATGAGATAGCTTGGAAGCTAGCTTTTCCAAGACAGGGGACCAGTCCTGTTGAGTGGCTCTCCTATGATGGAGAGGAAGGCCTAAGTAGGTGATGGGTAGGGGAGCATATTTGCACCCAAGAAGATTACAGGCAGTGTCAATAGCATCCTGACCAACCTGAATTCCAGTAATTGAGGATTTGGAGAAATTAATCTTGAGTCCGGAATAGGATTGAAAGCAACACAGGATACGTTTAATATTGACTATATTATCCCCACCTTCGGCAAGAAAGAGGATAGTATCATCGGCATATTGGATGTTAAGCACCTGAGAGGCCCTATCAGAGAACTGAATCCCATTAATGAGGTCATTATTAGAGGCTAATTGTAGCATGCGGTTTAGGATATGGGTAACAATGATGAAAAGAAGAGGGGACAATGGATCCCCCTGCCTAAGCCCATTGGACGATCCAAAGAAGCCATGGGATGATCCATTCAAAAGGATGGAAAATCTGACTGAGGATATACACATCCTAATCCATGTTATCCACTTTGCCCCAAATCCTAAGCCCTGAAGTGCCTGAAGGAGAAAGTCCCAATTTACCTTATCGAAAGCCTTTTCGAAGTCTAATTTTAAGAGAAAGCCTGGTACTTTAGAAGAGTGCATGTAGTGAAGGGTTTTCTGGGCTACCAGGAAATAATCTCCAATAAATCGGCCAAGTAAGAAGGCACATTGGGAGCAGTCTAATGTATGATTTAGAACTGGGGATAGCCTAGATGCTAAAGATTTGGTAAAAATTTTATATATACTATTAACCAGACTAATGAGCCTGAAATCAGAAACAGAGTTAGCACCTATCCGTTTAGGAATGAGTACTAAGAATGTCTGATTGATAGAAGCAAAAGTATCAGACTCAGAAGATGAATATATATAATGAAATATGTCCATTATATCATCCTTAACCATTTCCCAAAAGTTTTGAAAGAAAAAAAACGGGGTATCCACCAGGTCTGGGGCTCTTATCCTCAGGTAATCTATGAAGGTTACCCTTAACCTCTTTAGGTGTAAAGGGTACCTCCAGAAGATGAGGGTCATTGATCTTATTGGGAATTAACAGATCCCAGTTAAGGGTAACGGATGATGATATTGAACTGTTGAACAGTTTGATAAAATGGTTCTCAATTGCAGCCCCAATGCCCTGAGGGGATGAGATCACTGTAGAATCCACAGTGAGAGATGAAATTGCGTTGGTACGCCTATGAGAGTTGACAATGTTATGGAAGAAGGCTGAGTTGGAGTCACCCTCCTTAAGCCATGTTATTCTGGATTTCTATTTCCAGAAAATATCATTAACCCTTAGAAAATATTGATGCTTATCTCTAAGGTCAATCCTTTCTTTCCAAGTGTCATTATCTATACTGGAGTGCTCAGCAAGGGTGTCAATACTAAGAATGCGGGATTCAATGTCTCTCAGGGTTTGGTTTCTCAAAATATTGACCTGTGTAATCCACTTTTTTAGATTTGTCTTTAATAACTTAAGTTTGTAGGAAAAATCTCGCAATTGGGTTAGGGGTAAGGAACAAGTCTTTGGACATAGTCCAGATGTCTTGGATGAACGGAAGACATCCTTCCTAGTGTAACCATGCCTTGTAAAACTTAAAGAGAGGCGGACCCCAATGCAGTTTCAACGTTTTTAATATGATTGGGACATGATCGGATACCACCCTGGCCAATCCAGAACAGTGGGAATTGGGGTACTTTGCCGCCCAGGATGTAGAGACAAGAAAACAGTCAAGCTTCACCAACGTGGGGACCCTTTGGAGGTTGAACCAGGTATAGGAACAATTGCCTAGTGAGATATCTAACAAACTACTAGCGTTTATGAAGTCATTAAATAGGGACATATGAGTAGTGGTCCTAGGGCAAGAAGAGTGCTCGTGAGGGAATCTGATTAAATTGAAGTCCCTACCAATGACCCAATGTTCATTCACCATTTGACTAATATTACGGAGCTCTCTACTAAAATCAGATTTGAGACTGGAATGACATGGTCTATAGGCACCAGTGAGCCACCACTAAGTATTATCCTCTACAGAGTGGAGATGAAGGGATAGGCAAAAAATGCCCAAAATATGAGACAATAGGGTGACCTTCCTACCATCCCAGCCAATGAGAATGCCACCGGAGGCACCTGAAGAGGCCAGAAAAGACCATAATGTGATCTTCTCACCCCCAAGTAGTCTAAGTAGGGCAGGGGAGAATTCCTCTTTTTTAGTTTTCGTAATAATAATAATATCACATCTTTAAGATCTAATTAAATTGCGGATAGCCCTGGCTTTAGTACCCGCCCCTAGACCCCTGATATTTTAAGCTCCTATGATCATGATACCTTAAAGGGGAAACAAGAGGGCCGTACCCTCTCATGTGAACTCTCTCTGTTATTCAGAGATAAGGGAGATTTCCTCTGGTCTCTTCTTATTTGAGAATTTTTTTTTTGAGCCTCGTCCTGAGACCTAAGCTGAATACCAATTTTAAAGCAGAAATCTTGAAATTGTTGATAAGAACCCCAAAGCAAAGGATCAGGGTCCTTGAGAGGCATGGTAGACATATTATGATCATTAGAAGCGGCAGAGGAAGAAGGGGAGGCAGCATAAACAACATTATCTACAGCACAAGGCATGATCAGGGTAGAGAAATCAGAAGTGCCTGGTGCGTGAATGGGGGTTCTTGGATGAGAGGGATGAGTTTGCAGGGGTGTCTCAGTGGTGACTTCCTTCTCTACACAGTCATAAAGCGCCAGCAGCTTTTGGAATTTCCCCATGGAGAGGTTTCTGGCACGGATCTCAGCCTGGACGAAGCTGGGCTCATCCAATAGTGAAGATGCAGACGCCTTAGAGGAAGAAGAGGCCTTTTGCCATCCGTCTGAAGCTGGAGGTGTGGGGGAGGACTTGATCCAGCCCTCTGAAGTAGTGGGTGAGAGAGAAGCTTTGTACCAGCCCTCCGAGCTAGGTGCAATGGGGGGTGGGGGGGTGGGCAGGATCCCCGCCGATCTTGGAGAGGGGCCACTAGGTTGAGGCTGGGAAAGGGATCTGGTCCATACATTGACCCCTTGTTTTTTCCCAGATTTACTGCCACGCCATGACTTGGTGGCCTTGAAGGCTTTCCTACTTGGAGGGGGGGCTCTCTGATAAAGGGCAGTTGAGGGTCTTACAGTCCAGGAAGTTTGTTGGGGGTGGGTGTTGAGCAGCTCTTGAGCAGAGGGATTGCAGAGATCCCAGCTTGCCCTGAACTTAATCGGGTAGACAATCCTTCCGAAGGCATAAAACCTCGTATCAGGGAGTTCTTTGCCGTAGTGCAACTGGATACGACACCTTGCAAAGCTTTGCTGCTTTGCATTATCACTAGAGAGATCAACCTCCAGGAGGTCGGCAAAGTCAGCCACCATGCATTTAAAAACGTCTACATTCCACAGATGATGTGGAATACCTTTTAGCCCGACCCACACTCCCTCCTCCTTATGGGTGAAGACCGCATTAGTTTGTGGAGACCAGTGAACAAAAGTGGCCGGGAGAGCTTACAAGGATGAGCCATAGAGGTTGAGGGTGTCTGTCTTGATTTTTGGGGACGGGAATCTAAGAAGGAACTTTCCAGGAGCCGAAAGTTTAACTTCCACGCCTGAAGCCAAAGGCCAGTGGGTGGATATATGGTGCTCTAGTAATTCCTTAGTTAGTTGTGTGGAGTGAGAGGATACTAAGGCACAACATGAAAGCGAAAGAAGGAGGTCGCATGTGGCTTCAGATGGTGGAATAACAGTCAGGTAGTGAGGGGAAAGACCTATCATTCTGGAGGGGCGTTCTACGCTTTTGCCTTCCTGAAAAAATTTACAAATGGCCACCGAGTGAGTGGGGGAAAGACAACGGAAGCATAAACCAGCATATTTGCAGTTAGCCTTAGTGTGGCCAAGGAGGTCACAAGAATAGCATCGCTTAGAAGCTCGACAGAAACTAACCAGGGGGAAGGGACCTTTCGCCGACGAATCGTCGTCCACTCCGAATGCTCCTCAGCGGAAGTGGGGAAGGTGAGAGGAGTAAACCGAGAGCTAGCTAAGGGAAGAGGAATCAAAGCGTCACGAATGTCAGGAGATATTCTCTCGTTAGAGGATATCTCACTGGCAGAGAGACATGGGTGAGAAGGACCCGATCCTTCGCAGAGAGTAGGGGAGGAAATCTCGCTGTCAGAAGACGTGCCGCCAGCATTGAAATATGTCAGTGCGGTATCGTGCGAAGTCATGTCCCCCATTAATCGCCTGCTAATGGGAGAACCGTCTTTAAGACAGGAGAAGAAGGGAAGCGAAAATTCCTTATTAAATTGCGTGTTGGGAAACACATAATCACTCTCGTAACCAAGCGAGGTGTTAGAGTTAGAGAGAAAGGAGGCGTCGATACTGTTGCAGATGGAACCCTGGTTAGTAGGAAGCGACGTGAGGTCTGAACGGGGTGAGTCAACTCGGGGCTCAAGGCCTGGTGCATCATCATCACCGGTACACTGCACGCAGGGGCTGGTTAAGTCCACAGAACGCCGTGAAGGGGCATGGGCGGGATCCCCTATAAGGGGAAGCTTATCGTAAGCCCGCGAGGACACGGGATCAAAAGAAAGTGTAAAATCCCACCCAAAGTACGAACCTGAGTCTGCTGTGTCAGCAGGCAAATCAGAGACCACGAGATCTCCCCCCGTCATTTCTGACGATAATTTGAAATCTACATCATTAACATGGGAGGGGAAGGTAATGTGATTAATTAAATCAATCTCGGGGTAATTGTCCCCGATAATGCGAGGGGGGTAGGTAATAATCCTCAGTATTACCACTAAACTCATGAAATATCGGGCTAAACTTAGGAGGGAATATTGTGAAAAACCCCACACAGAACTCGAGGAGCCAACTTCTCTTGGCTTCTCGAACACGCTTATACTGTAACAAGAGGCCGCTACCCAACGGCTTACCGGAGGTAAGGTCGCCGGAGCTCCGGGGGGCAGAGGAGGATCTACACTGATCAAGTGCAGTAGCCCGAGATCAGAACCCCTAGGCGTCCCCGGAAGAGACCCTGAGAGAGTTCGAAAGATAAAGAAGTTACCTTTCAAATCCAAAAATCTAGGGTAGCCATAAACAGAGGAAGAAATGTATCCAAATATCACTGATCCAAAGGCATCAGCATAATCAGTATGTAAAGAACATGATACCATAAACTTAATCCAAGACGGCGATATAAATCTAGGAATATAGAAGCAGTTCACAGAAACATTAACATAAGAAGAAAAGAAAAATCGTAATAAGCATGAAGACGGACCAAAAGCAACCGTCAAAGAGCCTGGTCGGGACGATAAGAGATTGTCTGAGGCGGGTCTGGCCCGAGAAGTGTCGGACGAGGGTTGGGGGGATTTCCCCCACCCGTCGGAGGCAGATCGGGAGGCAAAATGAAAGGGGGGGGACTGCCTCTTCCGGCTTCCCTTAAAAGGAAGCAACGCAGAGCACATAGGGGGGTTAGATGTTACCCGCCGAGATGGCACCTCGCCAGTCGTAGATCTCCCAGGGAACGCTTCCCCGTCCAGAGCAGCCTTGCACGAACGGAGGTTGTAGGGAGGTGGATCGCGGCGAGTGGAGGGAGGGCGTCGACCTGCCCCCATAGGGATCTCGGGAGGGGGAGCGTAGAGGCGGAGGAGCAGCCAAGAAAAGGTATCAGGACTTAAGGTTTTCGCAGGAGCGGTTGCAACTTTTGCCTATTTCGCGAGAGTCAATATCAGGACTAGTTCCAGATGATGCACTTGCAATATTGGTGGGTGGTAAGTGGTAACTCCGAAGAAGAACCTGTTCTTGTGCTGGACTTTGGGTCACTTTAATGAGAAAAGATTTTTTTTTTTTGGCCCCACCCCCCTTGGAAGAACAGACTATAAATGGTGAAGAAGGTAAAAATGGTAGAGAGGGAGAAAATGATCTTTAAACACCATGATGGATCAAGCCATCATCATAATTGAGACTCGGCGGCAAAGATAGTGCCACCCATCTTCTACTACATGACCTAATAAACTGAGAACTATATTACCACAGTATAATATGTATGAGAACTATATTACCACAGTATTATATTACATATTGGAATCTCAATCTTCGTCTGTCCAAAACAAAGTTCACTATTAATCTGTCCACATATATTTATTGAACTTTAAAAACATCAGAAATGACAACAATATAAAAAAAAAAAAAACTATTACTGATGTGATTCATGTTGATGTTAAAAAGAAATCCATTTTCTGACTAATAGAGATGGGACTATAAAATCCACCCCCCACCTTCCTGCCATTAGCGAAGAGGAGGAGCCCAGCCCACCCACAGGCAGCACATTTCTCTGCAGCTGCTCCTGCTGCTGGTGCTGAGATCGCAATGGAGTTGTTCTTCTACCTGGTGTTTGGGGGGCTGTCCCTGGTGGTGGCGGCGTTGGAGCTGAGCAAGACCAGCAAGGACCGGATCAACACCTCCTCCGTCTTCAATTCCTTCAAGAACAACTACCTCCTCGTCTACTCCCTCATGATGGGTATGTCGGATTTCCGCAATTACTCGTTTTCTGACCACTTACGTACATTTCGGTTTCTGGGTTTTCGTTTTCTTGCTCCGGTTTTGTTGTTTATGGCTGTGGAATCTACGGGTGTTGAGCATTTTTGGTTTTTCTCGATCTAGATCTGAATCTGATTTGGTTAGGGGTGGATTTCCTGTGGATTTGGCTTGATTCAGTGGATGGTGCCTGGATTTGGTTTGTCTGGATTGATTTTAGGGTTATTGGGTTGTGTCTGGTGGTTTTGCTCGTTTGCTTGGCTCCGGCACCAGCTGATCTCGTGGTTTTTGTGCTGATTTGTTATGTCGGTGGGATAGATCGAGTCAGTCGGTTACTTTTGGATCTCGTGTTGTTTTGGATCTGGCCCTTGTTCTGTCCCTTCATCCAATCTCCTTTTTCGTTGAGGAGATCTAATGGTCTGACAACATTTGATTTGTAAACGTTGATAATTGATGATGCTCCCGTCGGTGGTGGGTTGCGAGGTCTTGGTTGAGGTCTAATTGTGAGTTGAATTTGGCTGCATTAGCCGGTGATTGGTTGCAGGGACCCTATGTCTACTTCCTCTATAGCCAGTATGGTTTCGACAAGGGTGACATTGGGAGGCTCTTCATTGCTGGATTTGGATCTTCCATGCTCTTTGGGACGATCGTCGGATCTCTGGCGGACAAACAGTGAGAGCTTTGCCATCATGGTTGTGTTGTGAATCGTAAACTTATACACTTGAAAAGGTCTGATTTGTTCCATTTTGTCTTGAGAACTGCAGGGGTAGGAAGAGGGCTTGTGTTACTTACTGTATAGCTTACATCCTGAGCTGTATCACAAAGCATTCTCCCCAGTACAAGGTCTTGATGTTGGGACGTATTTTGGGAGGAATTGCCACATCTCTCCTCTTCTCAGCCTTTGAATCATGGCTTGTTGCAGAACACAACAAGGTGATGATCACTTCTTCTCTATGTTTAAAGCTTGAAATCGAATAATCTTATGTGGACAAACTTAACTAAATGAGTAGTTTCTGCTTATTAGAGCAAGTGTGACCTGTTTATCTGAGGAAATACAAGTAGCTTCTTGAACAAGTGATACCACATATGAGTTTCATACTTGCCATCTGATTTATAGATTAACTGAAGCATCAAGTTTACTTTTGAATACATGCCTGTCTATGAAGACTTAACAGCTTTTATGGTTTACCTTTTCCACTAGACTCCTCAAAAATGCTTTTTCTACATACATTCAGATTTTTCAATGATGTCAAACGTCTAGCTGCAAAATGTAAATCAATTCGATCTAATTCTTAAGATAGCTGTTGTTTTTATTTTGTGCAGAGGGGCTTTGAGCCACAATGGCTCTCTATTACATTCTCGAAGGCCATATTTCTTGGCAATGGTCTAGTTGCTATTGTATCTGGATTATTTGCAAATCTTTTGGCCGACAGTTTAGGTTTTGGTCCTGTTGCTCCCTTTGATGCAGCAGCATGCTTTCTTGCTGTTGGAATGACAATCATCATGTCCTCATGGACAGAAAACTATGGAGATCCTTCTGATAACAAGGATCTACTTACCCAATTCAAGGGTGCTGCAATTGCCATTGCGTCTGGTAAATATTCTTTGATTTCAAATTAAATTCATTACTTTGCAGACATCCATGTTCATATGACTACTCCAATGTTAAACAGATGAGAAAATTGCTTTGCTGGGTGCAATTCAGTCACTGTTTGAAGGTTCTATGTATACCTTTGTGTTCCTGTGGACACCAGCCTTGAGCCCAAATGATGAGGACATTCCTCATGGTTTTATTTTTGCTACCTTTATGCTGTCGTCAATGTTGGGAAGTTCTATTGCGTCAAGACTGATGGCCCGTGTGACACTTAAAGTTGAGAGCTACATGCAACTTGTCTTTTTGATTTCAGCGTCCACTCTACTCCTTCCTGTTCTCACTAATGTAAGCCTTTCAAACTTGTTCTGATATTCAACCACATTTTATCAATTTAAGCTTACTTAATTGATACATGGAACAGTATTTGGCTGTACCTACGGGGCAGAAAGGGGGAAGCATCTCATTTGCAGGTTTTATCCAACTGTTTGGCTTCTGTACCTTTGAGGCATGTGTTGGGATATTCTGGCCATCTATTATGAAGATGAGATCCCAGTACATCCCTGAGGAGGCAAGGAGCACGATCATGAACTTCTTCCGTATTCCCCTCAACATTTTCGTTTGCATCGTTCTTTACAATGTGAGTACCCCCTGTTTTGCCAGATACGTTTCTTCTGTAGTATGCAGGATTTTTGTGAAATTTAAAAAATTATGGAGTTTATTTTAAATGTCTTGCAAGTAACTGGTTTAGTTATTCTTGTGGCCTTAATAAGAAGGTTTCAAGAGTCATCTTTATGGTTTTGTTTCTTGTTTACGAGACTTTCTCATGGGCCTACTGTATGAGTTTCCAACCATTAAGCTATTGGGCACCTTGTAGGTGAATGCATTCCCTATCACTGTCATGTTCGGAATGTGCTCTATTTTCCTCTTCATGGCATCTGTCCTGCAACGTCGATTGATGGTGGTCGCTGAGAGCCATAAATCAAGTATGTACTGCTGTATGCAGTAAATCTGTTGTGACCGTAAAGTTCACTAAAACGATTCCCATTTGGCTATACATTGACCTTAACTAACAATAATGGATTTCCGTGCAGGGTCTCAAGATTGGACAGCACTGAGAGAGAGGGATACTGAGGCGGATGTGACGACAGATTGAATTGCAAAAGTATAAGCATCAATTGCTGTGATGTTCATCTTTTGCAGCCATTTTGGATTTTCTTGTAATAAATAAGGAAAATATGCTGTTTTGGCAGTAGAAATGGGTTTAACAGTGAATTAGCTAGCAAAGTTCATGATTGAAGTCAGCAATCTCCCTACAAGAAGGAGCCGCTGCTTTGTTTAGATTTCAACTCCACGGTTGTTCGAGGAAGCGTCTGTGCCAAAGTACCAACGATCTTTGAATAGCTATTATCTGTAGTTTCTTTTTGTCTTCTGTAATTTTTTTTTATCTTCTAAAATCAATTAAGATTATTACATTCGTAAGAAGTTTAATGCTGTTTCTTGTGACCCGCTGGGAGGTATTAAAAATATTATTTTCTGATAGCCTCCAAATAGGTTCTATATCGAAGGTAAAATGTTCTTGGTCGTTAATCTTGATTGTGTTGTGTTTTTGCAAACAATTCCTCTCTTTTTAAAAAGTCACTACCAAATTGATCATGGCAAAACTTAGTCGTGCCACGAAATTATGAATAAAATGATGTACTATTATCTTCAATCTTCATCGATATGAATAGCTTTAAGGATCCACTAAGGATGAGGCGAATAAATTTTCACATTAGACTATAATTCGCCTGCCAAAGTAATTGTGTAAATGTAGGTATGGTCTGGCACCAGAATGCCCATTGTCCTCCGCCCCTATTGTCACACGTTCAGGTAAAACTTCATACGTGTTATGGGCATCATCCTATTTCTCTCGTGTGCTCGTCTCTCTAGCATGCGTTCAGACGTAATTTTGCTTGTGTTGCGACCAGCTCCAATAACAGAGTTGACCGATTGCGATCTGCGACCTGTGCCTTGTGATTCTTACATTATGGAGCGTCGTGGACGTTCTGTCCGCTCCTTGGTTAACGCCACCTCCAGATTCGACTGGGAGGTTTTCAAATCTCGTCTCTTGGAGGAGGACAAGGTGCTTGAGGCTCCGAAGACCCTTGGTCCCTTGGGATCTCACCGTCGCTGCTCCTCCTTCACTAAGGTAGTAGATCGACACGTTCTTCTGTTAGATCTGCTGCCCCTTCTTCCTCGCTAGTCCTGGCCTCTGGCCTCTAGGACTGGTGTTGTGGCAGTTTCCGATTTGTCTGCCGGTCGATCGGGGGTGTGCCCTCTCTTTTGGGGAAGGACTCTGGCAACCTCGATCTACTTCGGGAAACTTCGTCGCCCTTGGCGACTAGCTGGTCCCTCATTTGCTGATTCTTCCCAGGATCTGTATGTTGATCTTGCTTGTTGTTTCGTTTTGCTATCTCCTTTTATGTATGCTAATTTATCTCTCTGCATTCTTAAGAATAGTTTGTATTTTAGTCTTTTCTGTGTTTATTTTAGTTGTGATTT
>JAMKQA010027773.1:0-19268 GCA_024699735.1 Posidonia australis
AAGTTTTAAACTCAGAAAACATTACTTTAAATGTTCAGGGTAAAACATGTAATATTTTCAGTTAAAACTTTATTCGAAACATTTTAGAAAAATGATTGTAGGACCTATATGTAATAGAAGGACCAAAGAGTAATTTCAGAAGGACCTATTTGCAAGAAAAACATAAACTCCAGATTTTATTTAAAATAAAGTTTTTTAAAAGTTTTTTAAATGGCAAAGAAACGACGGTCGCCGACGATGGAGCTCGCCACCGACGACCGCCGGAGGAGGGCAAACAAGGCCTTCCCGTGGTCCGATCTTAGATCTGACTCCACTAGAAGCAAGAGGGAGAAGAGAGGAACACATCCAACGGACTGGATGGGGCGACCAACGGTTGGAACGGCCTCCCCACCTACCTCGCCGTGGAGGTGCTCCGGCGACGGATCCACGACTGCTGGTGGTGTTCGAGGCGACAGCGCTGCAATCGGAGGGCTCCGGAGGGTTGAGGAGGAGTAGAAGGCTGTTTTCCTCCATCCAGGAGCGCGGGGAGGTCCTGCGAGTGCATCCCGGAGGTCGTCGGCGGAGCTCTCTGGCAGGGTTGCAGGAGGCGTTCATTGGTCGTGGAGGCTTCTTGATGGCTCTAGAGGATCAAGCAAGGCTGGAGGTTGCTTCTTGCGGTGCTGGATGGATGCGGGGAGGCGCAGAGTGTCGGATGAGCTCAGGCAAGGGTCTTCTTCCCCGGTGACGGCGGAGTGAAGGCCTCTGGCACAGTAGGCTCCCGGCTTCCAAGGATCCTAGGAGTTCAGGGAAAACCAGAGGAGATGATCCTGAGGTTCAGGAAGGCACGGCGATGTCAGAGGCACCTGATCAGAAACTTCTTGCAGTCTTCTTCCCCGACGACGGTGACGGAGCTGCTTCCGGCGGTTTACTCCCAGAGCTCGCCTCAGCGGTTGGATCGGGGCCAGGAGTAGGGGAAAAAGAAGAGGAGACCAAGGGAGCTCAGCAGTTGGAAATAGGTCTAAATGGGCTAATTGGGCTTCCCAGTTTTCCTAGTTTTTTGTGTGCAGGCCGAGACAGTGTGGGACTGTGTCATCGAGACCAGGGAATGTGACGATATTTTTGGGTTGTCAGGTGCGACTCCTTGGTCGAGGTTGGGGGCCGAAATACTTGAGGCTGAGGGGTGTCGGGTCTTAGAGGTATGAGACTCCTTGACTGTCATCTCAAAACTAGGGTTGTGGTCTGTGGGCTGAGGTGTATTGTGGCATAACGGGGAGGTATGATACTTCTCCTGTCGCTGTGAGCACTGAGGCTCGGATGTTGTCGGGTGTGGAGATATGACACTCCCTCCTAAGCATCGTGGGTGGAGGATGCCATGAGGAAGCATATCCTATAGTGGCCAGTGCGAGTGGGACATGTGTCCTGTAGCTGGTAGCGGCCTAAGAGACAGGACAGCCTTCCCAAGGAAGGGTTGGCTTTGTGAGAGTTCTCCAGGTGGGAGAATCGTGGGACGGTAGTTGGCTCCTGCATAGGGTGGCATACCGTGGTAGTGCAAAACGCCGTAGTAGCTTCTCGGTGGACTGCTTGTGGCCAGAGTTTGGTTGCCTAGCATTGGGCTTCCCAATTCACTATGTGTGGTTTTGGCCATTAAGGGTCGTGCTCGTGGTTTAGGGTTAGTAGAGCCTCGTTTGTGGTTTTGGCCAGTGTTGGCCTAGCTTGTGGGATTTGACAGAAAATGGTTTGCGAAATGAATTTAAAAGAAAATTTTATTATGATTTTGTTTTCTGCTATTTTTAGTGGGTTCCGTGCTGGGTGACTTCTGTCACTCATGTGTTTTCCTTGTGTTTTTGGATTTCAGGTGCAGGCACGTAGAAGGTTTAGCATAGTGCATATAGATCAAAGTATCCTAGCCGCACACACAGGTTCCTGGTAGTTTGATATTTTCTGTTTAGCTTTATTTTCCTACAATTTAATTTGCTTAAATTGTTACGGGAAATTTAGGGCGTGACAAGGTGCATATAGAGGAGCCACTAGCTGCACACAAGATTCTTGGTAGTGTTTAGCTATTTTATTTACTTTACTTTTAGTTTAATTATGTTAATTAGTTAATTGGGAAGTGTTGATGCTAATTTGTGACACACTAGGGTGTTAATAGAACCCAAGGCGGAGGGCACTTGCCCTGGGTGGTCCTGCCACAACAATGCAGTGCGCTTTGGCTGCCTGTGGGCTGGTCGATCGCTGGTGGCCATAGTGACACGATAGGTTTTTATGCTAGGTGCGTGAGTTGTGGTTGTGATTTCTTGAGCTCTGATTCAAGTTTTCAGGCTCCAGCCTAAATGAGACTTTGGTTATAAGATGTGGGTTTGTGCTGACTTTTGGACTTGGTTTGGCGTAGAGTAGCAATTCCAGGTATGCATTAAAAGATTTCAATTATGCATATGGTTTCAGTTTAGAAAAGAGAAAATTAGTTTTAAAAGGCATATTTTAAAAGTATTTGTGCTTGTTGTGCGATAGTAGATTGTCTTGTTGTGGTTTTGTGGTATCACAGTAAGATGCCTACTTCTAAGGTCTTTGTTGTGGTCTTTCTAGGATGCATGTTTATAAGGTTTTGTGCATCGTAGTTTTGGTAGTTTTGGTTTCCTGATATTAATAGTCAAGTGGCCTGTTTTTAGTGATGCGTTCTGTTGATAGATTTCGTGTTTGGTGAGGTCTAACCTTTTGGTTTAAAGATATTTTCCTTGGTGCACGTTACCATGTGTGGGTGTTCTGTGTCCTTTATGGTTTAGGTTTCTACCTTGACATGTACAATTGTTAAGGTTTTCACTGGTTTTGATGTTATCTTCAAGTTTGGTTTTTTGATTTTATTTTTCGATTTTGTTTAGGTAGGTGTGTGCTAAGTGATTTTTTTAAGTAATCACTCATGTGTGCTTTGTTTTGTTTTGTTATTTCACAAGTACAAGTATAGGAGTAGGCATTTTACTACTAGTTCACATAGAGAAGAATCACTCAACTATACATCAAAGGTCTTGGATAAGTATGTCATTTAGATTTATTTCTATTGATTATGTTGTTTATTATTGATTATGCTTAGATTTAGAAATTAGTGTTAGAAATTGGAAAGAAAAATTTAAGGGGTGACGTCAGAGGCGTTACACTTCTAGTGTCATGGAAGGCTCCATGGTGGGTGATGAATGGCAATGATTATGACAAAGAGGTCTGAAACCAACTTGCAATGCATAGTGTGAACTTTCCCATAGTTGATGCAAACTGATCATGCCCGTTGATACACACTATGCTATTTGTTGATTTTGGATTAGAGTGCTAGCTTGAACTACTTATCTAAGATGGCTACCAAGTAGGTCCACAAGGGTAGATGACTGCTAAGCAAGTTAGCAAGGTTCTGCGAATAGGAAGAAGGAAGCAGTCAGAGGACACCCAACTTCTCAACTAAGGACGCTTTGATGCTTAAGTTAGCAAGGGTGAAGATCATACCTTTTAGAATGACTGTGGAAGTGATGAGTGGAAAAACTTGAGAAAAGTCCCCTCTATCATGCTTAACAGTTGATAATTATATGTGAGGGTGGGAGCTCTGGCGAGAGTGCTTTACGTGGTAAAGTGTGCTTTTACAAGGCATAGTGAAGATTGTCGACTGTTGTAGGTGTGTGAGGCAACGCAAGTGTCGGGTGTGTCAGGTGGTTTAGGTGTTAGAAGTTACCACTCTGTCGAGTGTACATAGCATCATCATGTGTATAAGGAACTGCACAGGTCTGTTCGGTGCAAGTGTGCCCACATGCTATTCCTAGGGATAGGCATTTGAATCATGACTTCCCACCTAGTGCATTGACAGGACATGTGGAGCATGGCACATGGAAGCCTTAGAGCATCAGATGAGGCCATGCGTCATTACCTAGTTGATCACTCAGGCTTAGCACTCAATCAACCTTAGTGCTGGAGAAGGCTAAGCACTCGATCAGCCCTCATTTGGGGTGACCTTGGGGCTCGTTCGCCACTAATGTAGTGGCATATATCAATTGGTCGATTGCCTAAGTATTTGTAGGTTATTTGCCTAGGGCCCTCTGCTTAGCTTTCAATTCTAGCGCCTAGGTATCTTTAGGTCGTTCACCCAAGGTTCTGCTACTTGGGCCATGTTCTACTCCTTTAATAAGTGTTCACATCCAGCACCTAGGTGTCTTTAGGTTGTTGGCCCAAGGCTATTCAATCCAAACTAGGCTAGACGAAATATCCCATATCAGCGTTACAAACGAATCTTAATCATCTCAGATATAATTGGTGATCTACATGATCACTAATAAATCAAACATATTATTTAAATATTTTGAGTATTTACACATAAATCATTAACCTACCAGTTACTCCAACATTGAACCCACCAATATCACAATCACTCAACCAAAGACGTGTACATTCAACCCTTAATGTTATCAAAATAATAACCCAACTAATAGGCTCAACTCAGTTTAGTCTAGATGATAGTTATAAACCCTAAACCTTAATCATGAAACCTAAATCGTGGAACCAATAACACAGTGCGAATGAAAACAAACATTTCGAAATGTTATTGAAGCCTTAATATTAGATAATTGAATTTTTAATAAAAATTCATCATTAAAGCCCTAACATTTAAAAAAAGGGCAATATACAATTGCTCAACCCACTGAATCATGGAAATCCTAACTATCAGTTGGGAAGAACATGAGAAATATGTTTTGTAAATGCAAGAAGAAGAAAATTAGCATATGAGGTGTCACGCCCCAAATTTCGCATAACAATTTAAAACAAATTAAATTATAAGAAATTAAAAACTAAACAAAAATATCAATTACCAAGAACCTGTGTGTACGACTACGAGACTCCGGACTATATTCACTATGCTAAAACCCATCTGCATGTCTACACTTACAACCCAAAAACCACAAAGAACAAGCGTGAGTGACAAAAGTCACCCAATATGCATCCCACAAACGACGGAAAACAAAACTATATTATTATTTTTTAAAATTTATTTCATAAATCATTTTTTCTAAATCTCACAATCAGGCTCACAAGGCCGAAAACCACAAACGAGGCCTTCAATAGCCAAAACCACACACAGTGAGTCGAGAACCCGGCGTCAGGCAACCAACTTTGGCCACAAATAGCCACCAAGGTGCACTACACGGTCACGACGTGCTACCCTGTGCAGGAGCAGTGTCATCTCACTATTTTCCCACCTGGAGAACCCTAACAAAGTCAACCTCTCTCCGGGAAAGCAGTCCTGTCTCTCAGGACGCTACCAGCTATGAGACACGTGTCCCACCGGCACTGGCCACCACAGGGTACACCTCCTCACGGTGCTCAAGAGGGAGTGTCATACCTCTACACTCGACAACACTCGAGCCTCAGTGCTCACAATGATAGTAAGAGTATCATACCTCTCCGTCATGCCACAAGACACCTCAACTCGTGGACCACAACTCTAGCCTTGAGACGACAGTCAAGGAGTCTCATACCTCCAAGACCCGATGACCCTCAGCCTCAGGTATCTCGACCCCCAACCTCAACCACGAAGACGCGTCTGACCACCTGAGAATGTCATCACATTCCATGGTCCCGACAACACGGTCCATGGTGTCTCGGCCCGCACACAGAAAATCAGGAAAACCAATTTTCAAAACGAGCCAATTATCTCTTTGAAACCATTTTTATATGTTTGGAAAATCGTTTCAAAACCTCGTCAAAACGGCACATCAGGTGTCCCACGAGACCACCACTAATGGCCTACAACCCCATCTCAAATGGACAAAACAAACAATCCGAGAAACCACTGCATTCAAAATACATTTTCCCAAAAATCCAGGAAAAACCCCCCAAAATCCCTGCCAAACCCAAGCATGTGGACCGTACGTTTGGCCTACACCCATGGCACTTTCGTCTGAATGCTAACAGAACCTGGACTAGGGGTCAGAGTCACTACCGAACCAATGCATGTGGCTTGCGCCCCTAGTTTTCTGTTAGAATTCAGACAATCAGCAGTAGGGCACCCAAAAATTGCCTGAAGTGGGAACCACGAGTGGACCCACCAAACAAGCACCAAAAATCTTGAATAAAACATATGTTGTAGACCCTCGAGTCTACTCCAAAATCCAACAAACAAAATCAAAAATCCATTCATCACACAACAAGATATAAATTTGCAAGCACAAAGAGGTCAAAAGGACCCAAATCTCAATAACCACCATAAATATCCATAAATTCCACAATAAATTCTCAAAAATTCCAAAACATTAAATTAAGCCTAGATTACATGCATTCTAGGCAATTCTACCATTTTACATGATTTCTACACATTGGATTGGAGGTACGTACCTGAAATGAGCTCCAGCGACCCAACGCGCCCTCCGGCTAGCCACTGACCTCCTCCGGCAACCACGACGTCCACGACAGCTTCCTCGACCTCCGAAGCTCCTACCATGAGGACGTCCAGCTGCATGGAGCCTCTGCCTTTCGTTTTCCCACTCTCGGCCTCTCTCTCTATGTCCCTCACCTGCACCCACCAACAACAACGGGGAGGAGTGAAGAAGAAGGAGTGGAGGGAGGGAAAGGAAAGGAAAGGAAAGGGGGAAGGGGACTTGGCTGGGTTTTGGTGCTTCTGCTCCACTCGACTGCCACCAGAAATAGGGGAGGGGAGGATGGTGGGGAGGAGAAGAGAGGGAGGTGCATCAGAGAAGACTCGCCCCGTGCATGCATTTATACGCGAGAGAGGAAGCCACTGCACATTTGCCTATCAACCCATGCATGTGCGCACCTACAGGTCTCCGGCCACCCGCCAGCCACACAGCCCAACCACCAGCCACAACAACCAGCCCACAACGTGGGCCCTACATGGACCTACACCTTGGCCCACAAGCACAGTGTTACAATATACAGTACCAACCACGCACAGGAACATACAACCAGAAGCTGACCCACGAGGTCCAAACCTAAACCACAAATTCACACAAACGGGCCTCGGAACAATAACACCCACCTAAACTAAATTCATTAAATATGTAAATAATTACAAAATAAATTTAAGAGTATTACACCACCACTAATGGCCCACGACCCCATCTCAAATGGGCAAAACAAACAGTCCAGGAAACCACTACATTCAAAATATATTTTACAAAAAATCTAAGAAATACCTTCAAAAATGCCCTACCTGACCCACGCATGTGGACCGCACATCTAGCACTTTTGCTTGAATGCTAACAGAAATGGACCAGGGGCCAGAGTCAATGTTGGACCCACGTATGAGGCCCGGATAATCGGCCCGTGCCTCTAGTTTTATGTCAAAATTTAGACAGCCTGCAGCAGGGCACCTAGAAATCGCCGAAGGTGGGAACCAAGGGTGGACCCACCAAACAACTACCAAAAATATTGAATAAAATATATATGGTAGACCCTTGAGTCTACTCCAAATCCTAATAAATAAAACCAAAATTCATTCATCACACATCAAGATATAAATTCGTAAGCACAAGAAAGGTCAAAAGGACCCAAAACTCAACAACCACCATAAATACCCATAAATTCTACAATAAATTCTCAAAAATTTCAAAACAATAAATTCTACCATTTTACATGATTTCTACGCATTAAATTGGGGATACGTACCTAAAATGAGCTCCAGCAACCCAATGCGCCCTCCAGCCAACCAGCCACCACCGACGACCACAATGTCCGCGAGAGCTTCCTCGACCTTTGGAGCACCCGCCACGCCGATGTCAAGCCCCACGAAGCCTCTTCCTCTCTCTCTCTCTCGCCGACACACGGAATAGAGGGGGAAGAACGGGGGTGACGGGTAGGGAAAGAAGGGGGTGAGGGAAGGAGAGGGGTGAAGAGGAAGGGAAAGGGAGGTGGGGAAGGAGAGGTGTGTGTTCGAGGAAAAGGAGAAGAAAAAAAAAGGAGACGGACGGCGAGCGACGGAGTGCAACGTGAGGGGCTTATAAAGCCCTGTTCGTGTCTACAGCCACAGGCAACCCGCATGAGCTCACCGGCCACGCCTCCCAACCACCAGCCCACAACACGGGCCTCACATGGACCCATACACAGGCCCACAAGTACAGTGCCACAATACATAGTGCCAACCACGTACAAGAACATACAACCAGAAGCCGACCCATGAGGTCCAAACCCAAAATCACAAAATTACACAAACCGACTTTGGAATAGTAACACCCATCCAAGAATAAATTCATTAAAAATGTAAATAATTACAAAATGAATTTACGGATATTACATGAGGCCTTACCTACTTGAAATGATAATGAGGTGGCAAGAGTGGTAGAATGTGGGGGTGCAAAAGAAGAAGGATGTATATTGGATGGCGAGAGTGGTAGAATGTGAAGGGTGCAAGAAGAAGAAGAATTTATATCATTAATGCCATCGTCACCCTGATTGTTGGGTTGTCCCATCAAGGGTAGAAATGGAATTAGTGTCGATCAGAAAGCTGCGAGCCTATGAAGAGCTCCCTAAACAAACATGACTCTAGTTTCTTCATGGAAGTTGCTCCTGTAGACGATCCCAATTTCTCAAGTTATAGTGTTAGCCTCGAGTATTTGGGCCATTTAAGTTCACTCAAACGAACACAACTTAGATGTGTAACAACCTCTCCAATCATCACGAGTTGATTTCAAGTTGTATGCACAAGCTTATAGTCTCATAATTAGGGATGCAAACGGATTGAATACAAATCGACTATATCAATTACCACAATTGCATTTGTTTAAAATTTTTGAATATAGATATGGATACGAATATTTGCTGGATATGAAAATTAAATACCATATTTAGAGAAATCCGTATATGAATATTTTTCAAATATTTGCTAAATAATATCGAATACGAAAGAAAATAGATAAGGATTAAATTCGGAAATGTAAAGAAATGAATATCAATAGAATCTAGTATAGTTATAATCTTGATCAAATATTGGTATAATAATTCATAAACTATAGATCCACAAAATATATGTCATTTGATAAAATATAATCACATACATTCCTCATAAGTAATAAATCTGCAATGACCTAAAGTAGTGCAAATGTAGTTAATATAGAGTAGATATGTCATTTACCATACTCGTATATAATTCGAACACTTTTCCATATGATAATTTTTTTCCATATTCAAGAAGAAACATGAGTGAAATAATAATCAAATCTCAAGTGAATTCATGATGAAATAAACAAAAATCAATTATAGATATAATTTTTTAGTTTAAAAAAAAATTAGTATAATATTTTTAATAATTATTATTTATTCTAATTACAAATATTTGACAATAATATTTATTTTATACTATTACAATAAATTAATAATAACACAATAAATATTTTAGATGTACACTTTTAACATGTATATATCATCAATCTAGCGGTCAAGATCTGCATTCTTATCCATATCTGACCAAATACATAAATCAGACATCCGTATTCGGATGTAGGAATAAAAAAGAAAAGGAAGCAATGTCAAACTTTAGCTTAATTCATAAGCAGTCACAAATACAAACTATCCTTCTTCTTTTTTCGAAGGACAAATACAGCTGTGTCGATGATTCTAGAAGAGGACGAAAACGTGGAATGAAATAATAAAAAACAAGAAAATGACGGCACGGTCGGTAGCGATGGATTCGTCAGATCTTGGCGGCCTTGGAGTCCGTTGCCGGATGGCTCTTGTCACACGCTTTGGGTCTTCCGTTGGATTTCCCTGCTATTTCTTCTCTAGATCTTGTGATATAGACGTACCCACCCTAGTAAAATTTTTATTTAATTCATCCGTGATAATAGAATATGCTATTTGCATACGTCCGTGATATTTTTATGTTATCCTGTGCCATGGCATACATCCGTGATATCATGCCATAATGTACATGCATGGTCATGGCATGCATGCATGCATGCATGTTTCATGATAATAGAATATGTTATTTGCATAGTTATTTACATATTTTTTAACATGGAGAGGATCAGAACATGCTACGGATAATTTAAAAAAAATATATGCACTATAAGTTTCAAAATTAAAATGTAATTCCTAAAATATTTAATCGTTATCATTTGGATTAGATATACATCAAAAAAACTATATTATTTAGAAATTCCTAACATATATATTTATTCATATACAAATTCAATGATTTTAAAGTAAGAATCACTCGATTTCTATACTATAAATTTCAAAATCAAAATGTAATTCATGAATTTTAATTTACATCATATAGATCAGATATACATCAAAATCCATATTTTTTATAACTCATAATATATAGATTTATTTATATATATATTCAATGATTCTCTATGAATTATAACAAACTATAATAAGTACATGTTAAATTCAATATGCTTAAGAATTTCAAAATCACTTGATTTTTGATGTATCAGTATTTTAAATAATTTCGATCATATCTAACTATTTAGATTTTTAATCTAATGGTTACATGCTAAGGTATAAAAAGTAGTCCTTCAAAACATAAAATGAAGACTATATATTCTCATTTGAAGTTTATTGTATTTTAATAAATAGTAATGAAAATAGCATGTAAAACGCAAAGTTACATGTTGATGCTAATTATTATTAATTAAAATGCATAATTATTTCATTTATACCAAATATATGTTACACATGGGACCCACTTGGAAGTCTTACAATAATTTTTATTTTATTTTCAAAAATCGGTCCTCTTAAAAGTTAAGCATAATCCTTGAATATGTTGTGAATCATATAAAAAATGTACAGAAAGATCGAATTATCTCATAATTCTAAATATCATTTGTAATTAACAAGGGATTGCATGCCGATACGAAGAGTTTTTTTTTTGTTAACGGTATTAAATATTATTACTATATGAAGTAACCCAAATCAGAAGTTCAAAGTAGTGTTCTCCAAAATATTACAAAAAGAAAGGACTCGTCACACAACAGGTGACATACAAAATAGCACAGTAGATTACAAAACCAAAAATGAGTTCCAACAGCAAAGAAATGCCAGAGTCAGCCAGTATCACACTGAAAACATCAATCAACCAATAGTTAATCAAAGAACGGGAGAACTGGAGTATCAGTATCACACTCTATTTCGCTCAAGAAGGTAGTAGGAGGGAGGTTATCCTGAGTCTGCCCAGTGTTTAGATACGAAGAGTGAATATTACGAAAAAGAGACTACTTCTAGCTCTACATCAAATTACAATGCTAGGTTATATTCTGTACGAGAGTTTTTTTTTATAAAATCAGTAGATATATTTTTTTTCTTCATGTGATCTGTAAAATTTGAATCTAAACCAATGAATTTCATTCGTCTAGATCAAACTACATAATAGCAATTGGTTTATTCTGTACGAGAGTTGCCGCAAAGATTATGGAGCCTATCAATCAAATCACTAAGATAGTCTCTACACTTCTCCTTCTGGTCCTCCTGCATATGGTCCCTTCGTCATTAGACCAATAAAAGACCAGACAGGGAAACAAATTTCGTTGTCACAAGAAAGTCCAGCCATAGCGTCTGGAGAAACTGGGTGTGAAATAGATTAGGCAACTTGGGGGTATGGTCTTGGTCAAGTTCTGGTTCCTTCTGGCAGCATCTTTCTCCTCTGCTTGTATTTGGCAGTGGACAAAAGGGTTACGAAAATCCATGTTTGGGATGACTCTTATCCAAGGCAAGATTGATTGCGGAGGGCAGTTAAATACAAATGGCCTTTCGACTTAGAAACAGAAACAAAAAAGGTGTCAACATATTATAAATGGCCTTACCTATTTTCCACAAGCAGACAATATGGAGCAAGGTGGATCCACAGATCGATTTGTATTTTTTTAATATTATAATAAGCTGATGGGACGCCACTCAAGAAAAACAAAATCATAAAAGAAATTAAATACTAAATCACGTCTCGATATTATGTATATTTTATAATTAATCTCATTAAAAGCAATCGATTACTGACGATTGAAGTTACACGTCAATTTGCATCTTTTTTCCCTGTGGGTGGATAAGTTGGATTAGACAAAAAGAAGAGGCCAATACGGTAACAAGCAGATGAAATCCCACCAGGCGAGACTTAACGTACCGAACTGATGGTGGTAACTCCACGATGACAACGAAGTCAACTTCACCGATGGGTAACAATGGTACGTAATGGGTGTCATTATCACATAATTGCTGTCACTACTTGGAATCTTCTTCTTTACATATATTAAAAATATATAAACATACAAGTGAAATTAATGAAAATTAAAAAAAAATCGAGAAAATAAATAGTTTCAAACGTAGAAAGATTTATTTGATAATAATCCATATCTAGGAACGAAAGAGAGAAGAGAGATCACTATGATTAAAAGAGTATAAGATAGTAAGGAATTATTCCAATAAGAAGAAACAAACCTTAGAAACCTAATACACCTAAAAGAGATGACAACAGAATAATACCCACACTAGTCTTGTTAATCTCTTGTTCAAGTTTATTTTATCCTAATATATATGACTTATATATATAGGAGAAACAATCTTACCTTCTCATGAATTCAAGACAATCCTTAGATTTAAATTTGAAATTAAATATCAACGAATAAGAAAATCTAGATCGTATGAAACCAAACGTCTTATTTTTGACTTTGTTGTGTTAGTTTTCAACGAATACGTCTCCAAAAGCTATACAAGTAGAATAGGTCCTGACCTAGATTTTTGTCAACTTTGTGGATCAAATGTGGGTATTGAAAAGTATGTGTGTAGAATGTCAAATACAACGTGTTTTATATAAAATGAATTGTTTCCTATGCTCCACACCTATTAGCAATTTGGACCATTGAAATGTTAAATGTAGACAGTATCACATTTTATGTAAAACATGTGAACTCATGCGTTTTACACTTTGGACTGTTTTCAGAAAATATGGCAATGCTAATTGTGTATATATTGCCCAATCAATTTCTCTTCTCTTGGTTTTTCTTCCTTTAATTCGCGAGAGCTATGTTTTTTAAGGGAGAATTTAGAGGAGGGAAAGAGGAGAAGCTTACATAGTTTTGCATGGGAGAAAGGAGGTTGTTTTCCTCATACACGTTGAAGGACCTTCGACGACCTCCTACAATTTTAGGCATCATACTTGACCGAAGAATGCACCAAAAAGGTGCTACAAATTAGAACTTGAGGTGAGTTTTGATTTTGGTTCTTTGGATGATTGTGCTTTTCTCCTCTTCTTGCAATAATTCTTTGGGCTCCTAGTGTTGCATGAGCTATTGAGAACTGATTGAGATGAGAGGGAGTTTGGTAGTATTCTGATGATTGGTCAAAGCTCTAGATTGCTTGTGATCCTATTGCATGGAGTTAAGTTCTTGTGTGGTGCAAGGTATGCACCAATGTCGGATAGTTTTAGTATAATTTTTGGTGTTGGAATTTCGTTGCATGCTATAGGATGCGTCGTGTTTCAATTCACCTTAGTGTCTTGAAACTTATTGTAGCTTTGCATGGTTAAATTTAGGAGAATTTAGTGTAGACTCTACTACATGGGTGTAGGACATAGGACCTAATGCGTCATATGTAGAACGCACCACATCACGTGTCTTATGCCTGTAATTCAGAATCTAATTATTTTCCTACAAAAGTTAGTTAATGTGTTAACCTAGGTTAATTGAGTTCTCCCTTAATTACTCTGATATAGAGTAAGTTTTATAGATAATCTAGAATGTGTTTGCTTATATTTGAGCCTTGATTTTTATTTGTGTTGTGCAATGAATCAAGTATTCAGAAGCACAGGCAGGATGTAGGATGTAGACTCTACTGTGTTTAATGTAAAATGCACAACAGGTGACATTCTACACTTTACTGCAGAAACTTGAGCTTGGGATGTTGGTTTTTCATGAGTTTGTCTTGTTGTGAAATAGACTTCAAGGCCTTAACTTTGATGCATAATGTCGATACTTCTAGATGAGTTTAATGCATAGAAAGTATGTTTTTCAATAGTTGTTTTTAAGAGTTGGGTAAGATGGTTTATGGTTCTTACTTTTATGATTATCGTTATTGTTGTTGGAAATTCTTCTTATAAGTTTACAGTTGTGTTTTATACCTTCTATCCATTCTCTAAGATTATTGGTGAATGGAGGTTTGCTTGGGTTGATGCTGTGTGTTGAGCGAAACACTCTGGAGCTTAGGCACACTTGTGGCACAAGTAGCTCGCATGTTTTGGTCTCACGTAAGAGTCGTGCATTTTGGCCTGTATAATTGGAAGCTGTGGCCGTTGTGTTTCAATGTGGTTTAGTTTTATTCAAAATAAGTTTTTGAATGTTTTTCCTCTGATTTATGTTTGTGGAGACTGAGAGGTTAGGAGGGTTGAGATCTATGGACCAATAAGATTAAGGTTGAGGTCCAAGAGCCAAGAGTAATGTTAGAGGATCGTACTGATGGATCAAATACAATTGATACCTCTGGAGGGTCATGTGTGAAGCCTATGTTGAGGTTTCGAGTTGAGTATCGGTAGGGTTAGGGATGAGAGTCCCTGGGTATCCTAGGCGTTGAAACTAGAGTATTGGTAGGGTTAGGGGTTTATATTTCCCTAAGTAGCCTGAGTACTGAGGACGTCGATAACACATACCCTGTAAGTGTTGATTAGAGCGTAATATGCACATAACTTAGTTCTAGTGATGTCCTAGAGTGGACAGTTGTAAGAGTTCTTCAGAAAGGAGGGACCTAGGATGGATGGGCACCTTTGTAGGGTAGTTCGTCTATGGTGGTGTAGTACGCTTTGGTGGCTGTTTGTGGTCAGTGTAAGTCGCTTGGGCCCGAGTAACACAACTCGTGTGTGTGTGTGTGTGTGTGTGTGTGTGTTTTGTTATTGTTGTTATTATTGTTGTTGTTGTTGTTAGAGTGTACTGTATGCAATATAGAGCATTCAAGTACTTTTGGCTGCCTGATACACATATTGAGTATGCAAGATCAGACCGTATTTTTGAGTTACACAAAGATAATTGAATACTTTGTGATGTGTCGACTTTTCAATAGATTTATTATTGAGTTTTGGATACATACTTTATGCTAAGATGCATCCATGTTTTCTTTATTTCAGTGATTTTGGCTCCGATATTTGAGAAATATAGTAGTTCTGGTTTTAGTAGTTTTGAGTTGAGTGGTCTTCGAATGCATATCTTAGAATTTTACATACATGCTCCTAGTTTTACTTTGATTTTTTGTATTTTGCTGTCTAGTTGGGTTTGGGGTAGATTGCAAACAAAAGGTCTACAGTTTGCCTGGTAGTTATGAAGCATGCGTCTGAGGCATGCATCACTTGTGCGCATTTTTGACCAACTTGTTGTTAAATTGAGATTTCAATGTATTTAATATTTGTTTTCTAATACATATCTTTGTGAATTGTATGCATCATGATTTTAGAAGTTTTTAGTAGATTTCTAAGGCATCAATATTGAGATACTAGTGTTTGTTTAGAGTTGTGATTTTTGAGTCAATTTTCTATAGTTCTGAGTTTCAAATTTGAGACTGTGATGTCAGTATCAATTTTGTGGATTTCGTGCATTATGGTGATGCATCATTCCTATGCATTTCACTAGCACGTTTTGGTTCAATTTCTTGTTATTCTGTAGAGTTGAATTCTATCTTATATTACTTTTAGTATTATATTCTTGGTGGGTATTGTGGATGGAAGATTTAGGGTTGATGGAGTTGTCGGTGCTTCCACGTACGTCGACAGCTTTGTTATGATCGCCACTTGTCGATTTGATGAGACCGGCTAACAAGTCACTTGTAGGAGATGTGATTGTGGCAACGACAAGGTGTCATCTAGTGGTGTCTTCGCGCTATGTGATATTCTCTTCCCTTTAAAACAAACAAAAATAGATCTAGGTTAGTCTAAGTGTAGTAAACAATATTAAATTAAAACAACAAATAACACAAATAAATGAGGCTAAATACTGGCCAAGGGTGGCTCCCCATATGCATATGCATATGCATATGTAGTAGGCCTATCTAGGAATGAAATGATATGTAAAAGAAAAGTAAATTAGAAGTGATACTTCCTTCACCCTCGTGCTCGTGGCGTGGAATTGAGGAAGCAGAGTCATGAATAGAGCTTCGGAGGTGCATTTAGCTTTGGAAGGACATGATCTCTTGTGGATCTAAGTTTTCATCTTGGATTTGGACATAGAGGAGGCTATGGATCTCTCTTCTAGGGTTTCTAAGAGCCTCCTTAGATTTTCTAAATCGCCTCCCTTAGATTTTAAAAATGCCTCCTTTGGATTTTAAAAGTGCCTCCCCTCTAAGTTCTTGACCTAAGAGTCTTTTTTTATAAAGTTTGAAGAGTGCTAAATCTTGTCAAAAACAAGTGGGAGATTCAAGGGTTAGGATTAAATTCATTTAAAATGGAAAAAAAGAGATATATGAGCTCGTCGCCCATGAGACTGACGACAGAATCATTACATCGCCGCATGCACCGACGATGAGGCTAGAGATTCTATTTTTTTCTTGATGCAGTCAATAAATACCTAAAAGGCAATAATATATTCCACATCAGTTAATCGCCAGTGTTATAGACATCAAACAATCAAAAAAGGCAAAATTTTAAAATTAAGATTCCAAAATATCTTATTACAAATCTACTACTAAATCATGATCAGGTCCATCCTTTTCATGATTTTAGTAATTGAGATTTGATTAGAAGATATTTTAAAATTTAATCAGTTATTTACTAATCAAGTAGATTTAATCTAGATAATATCTTCTGAAATTGAATAGATAATGTTAATTAATTTTTATAGGTATCTATGACCTGGCCATGATGTATCACATGGGATTAATTAGATTTTATCTTATTTTTAAATATTATTTGAATTAAATGTGGTTAAAACATTTAAAAATATAATAACCAACATAAAATCTCGTTTTTCATAAAAAATAAAGATAAATAATTTTTATTTGATGTCACCCAAGTTTCTAGAATTTTCTTGAATTAATTGATATTTATAAAGATTTATATAATATGCTATATATTTAAGTTCTTGGAAAATTGTAAAAATATTTAATAAATATGGGAAAAATATGATAATATATTATAAAAGTCCCATATATCATATCAAAGACTAGGATGACAAAATATATAAAGAGAGAGAGCCAAGCTACTCGTCGCCTGTCACTATGGCAACAGATCTTCCTATCACCTATCTAAGCGGCGACGAGATCTGTCGCTTGTCATCGAGGCAACAACCCGATCTTTTTCAATTTACCTCTTGTCTTTTATGTTAATATAAAGAGATGCATTAAAAGTCCGAAAAAACTTCAGAAATTCCATAAAAAACATCTTCTTTAAGATTAAAATACTTAAATCTACCACCAATTTAAGTAAGACGGGAATACCAGCTCTGCCACAGTTGATAACTCACACTGACTAAAAATGTTCAAGGTACCCAAACTTGCTACTAGTTTGAGTGTGTTAGCTTTGCCACAGCTAACGACTTTGAATCAAGTAAATTCAAGAATGTTTTAAAAGTAAATCATGGAAAATCTGGAAGATGCGTTATAAGTCCTTAATCATGTGATTCAAGACGTCTCAAAGTTTCTCATCCTTAACTAACTCTCGAAAATGCGAAAATGGGATATTTACAGGTATATGCTAGGTGACCTTTTAAATGGTTACTCATGTGTGTTTTATTTTGTATTTTCTAGGTGCAAATTAAAAGATGAATTTCTTGCTAATGCATATAGAAGAGTCACTCAGCCACACATCGAGAGTCATGAGTAGATGTTCAGTCCTTATGTTGTTATTAATAATTTGGTATTTGAATTTGAATCTGGTGTTTCTTTAAAAAAAATGATTATGTAATTTATTAGATGTGTGACAATCAAGGTTATTATAGGCACATTAAAACTTGGAATTGGAAACATGCTCAACAAATCTTCATCTTGACTTTAATTCTAGAAAACACAAAAGTGTAATAGACTCATCCATGACTCATAATATCATGAAATATTAGAATACAAGATCATCTCTCTCCACCTCCTTAATACCACCGTATCAAGCGATGCAAAGTTCAACCAAGTTTGTATAAAAATCGAACAAGGCAATTGGGTGTGACTTTGCCATCATCTCAGTTGGATTGTCTTTTGTACCAATCTTTCTCACAATATTAACACCTTGAGCTATCACCTCTCGGATGCAATGGTACTTGAAATCAATGTACTTTGTTATTTCGTGATGCATAGAATCTTTTATCAAATGAATGGCACTCTGACTATCACAATGGACGACAATCAACTTCTATCCTTGATTGAGCTCATCAGACAGACCACTTAACCACATAACTTCCGTGATAGTGTCTATTGCTACCTTGTATTCTGCTTTAGTTGTAGATAAAGCAACTATGGATTGTAGTGTAGTTTTTCAACTAATTACACAGCTTCCAACTGTAAACACATAATCAGTGAGTGATCTTCTCTTGTCTAAGTCTCTCCCATAATCTAAATCAACATAACCAATAAGGTCATCTCTACTTTTCCCAAATTTCAAACAAACATTGGATGTACCATTTAGATACCACAAAATCTACTTTACTACTTGCCAATGAGCCTTGTCAGGGTTTGACATGTATTTGCTAATGACAATGTTTACATGTGAAATGTCTTGATGTATACAAATCATTGTATCTATGATACTACCAACTGCACTAGAGTACGAAACATGTGACATGTATGCCACATCTTCTACTGTTTGTGAAGACTAGTTTGCAGATAACCTAAAGTGAGCAGCAAGAGGAGTCTTCTCCAACTTGGCATCTAAATGCCAAAGCATTGTAGTACTTTTTCAATGTACTTTTGTTGACTCAGAAATAATGTCTAGCTTTTTGATCTCTACGAATCTCCATGTCAAGAATTTTCTTTACTACTCCTAAGTCTTTCATCTCGAACTGTAATGACCCAAACCTTTGGTAGCATTTTAGCCAGCTATTTAGTCTAGGATTTCAGGGCTAGGTGCAAATTACTGACGCAATTTGCAAGCGTAACCTGCTAGCGCACTTTTCTAGCACAAAAAAAGTGTAGATTTCAAAACTCAGAATTTAAGTTGCATTTTCATGGATTCGATGTCGCAATCGAGTTTCGGACGATGTATCCTAGTGTTGTAAATATGTCTTGAATTATGTCTTTGTTTCAGGGTTAGTTTGGTCATTAGACCATTTAGGTGCCCTAGTATTTAAGAAGGCTAAGGCACAGAATATGTAACCTCATTTGGCATTATGTAGCCCTATTTTGTCTCCAATTGT